>VZRS01010054.1:137628-195743 GCA_013398055.1 Ifrita kowaldi | reverse complement strand
GTGGTGGCTTGGGACTGCTGCAATCAGAAAGAGCACAGGCACTGAAAGAAATTCAATTTCCAAAAAAGAAGTTTCTTTATATAGATAACAACACTCCCCTAAAATCAGAAAAAGACCCCTACACTTATGAACTGAGTGAACACTGAATTCCCTATAGATTTTCATCTGTAAAGGGCATCTGAAACAGCAATGCAGCAAAACCTCCTACCAGTGCTCCTGCTGGGCAATGACTCTGTAAAAGCACTATCACAGCTTCCCTTGTGATTGTTCTTCCAAGTAGAAGCTGAACAACAATCCAGCCTTCAGTATTCAAAAAAAACTTTTAAAGAATGTGGCAGTGCTTGCCTGTTTCTTACCCCTTCACAGCGCTTTGGGGACACCTTTGAGACTCCACAAAACTGCTTCACTGAATTTAACACTCTCTAGATTTCCCCCAGAGCCCACTGCAGCTCTGGCAGCAGAGCACTGCACTCTGCACACTGCTTCTTTCCCAGAACCACTGGAGGGCCTTTGAGCCCCTGCACACAGGTGCCACCTAAACCACCCACTTTAACCTGGCTTCTGGCACAAAGGATAACAAAGCACAGCATCAGGCTGTCCCTAGGGCTGAAAGGTGAGCCAGCAGGGAAGAAGACCAGCCTTGGCTGAATAGGGCACTTTCACTAGAAGTCAGGGAAAAATAGAGAGTTTATGACCTTTGGAAGAAGGGGCAGCCAACTCAGGAAGAGTACAAGGACATTGTTAGGTCACATAGGGAGAAAATTAGAATGGCAAAAGCTCAGCTAGAACTCAAACTGGCCACCGCTGTGAAAAATAATAAAAAAGCGTTTTNGCCAGCAGGGAAGAAGACCAGCCTTGGCTGAATAGGGCACTTTCACTAGAAGTCAGGGAAAAATAGAGAGTTTATGACCTTTGGAAGAAGGGGCAGCCAACTCAGGAAGAGTACAAGGACATTGTTAGGTCACATAGGGAGAAAATTAGAATGGCAAAAGCTCAGCTAGAACTCAAACTGGCCACTGCTGTGAAAAATAATAAAAAAGTGTTTTTATAAATGCATTAATAGCAAAAAGAGGGCCAAGGAAAATCTCCATCCTTTATTGCATGCAGAGGGAAATATTGTAATGAAGGATGAAGCAAAGGCCGAGGTACTTAATGCCTTCCTCGCCTCAGTCTTCAGCATGAAGATAGGTTATCCTCAGGGCAACCAGTCCCTTGAGCCAGTAGACAGGAATGGGGAGCAGAACCCCCCACCCGCCCGCAATCCATCAGGAGGTAGTTAGTGACCTGCTGCGCCACTCAGACACAAGTTTATGAAGCAGGATGGGATCCACTCAGGAGTACTGAAGGAACTGGCAAAGGAGCTCGCCAAGCCTCTATCATTTATCATCTGTCCTGGTAAACCAGGGAGGTCCCAGATGACTGGAGATTGGCCAGTGTGACAACCATTTGCCAAATGGTCATCACAATCCCAGGCAGTGCTACAGGCTGGGGGAAGAGTGGCTGTAAAGCTGCCCGGTGGGAAAAAGCCTGGGGTGCCGGTCGACAGCAGCTGAACATGAGCCAGCATCTGCCCAGGTGGCCAAGAAGGCCAATGGCATCCTGGCCTGTATCAGGAATAGTGTGGCCAGCAGGACTACAGGCATTGTCCCCTGTACTGGGCACTGGTGAGGCCACACATCGAGTGCTGTGTCCAGTTCTGGGCCCATCATCTCAAGGAAGACATTGAGGCACTGGGGTGAGTCTGGAGAAGGGCAGCGGAGCTGGGGAAGAGTCTGGAGAGTGAGTCCTGTGAGGAGCAGCTGAGGGAGTCTGGAGAAGAGGAGGCTCAGGGGAGAATTTACCATTCTCTACAACTGCCTGAAAGGAGGGCACAGCAAGATGGGGGTTGGCCTCTTCTCCCGGGCAAGCAGTGACAGGACAAGAGGGCATGGCCTCAAGCTGTGCCAGGGAAGGTTGAGGTTGGACATCAGGAGGAATTTTTTCACTGAAAGGGTTGTCAAGCATTGGAACAGGCTGCTCAGGAAGGTGGTGGAGTCACTATCCCCGGCAGTGTTCAATAAATGACTGGACATGGCACTTAGTGCTGTGGCTTAGTTGATGTGGTGTTTTTGATCGAACGTTGAACTTGATCATGGAGGTCCTTTCTGACCTTAATGATTCTATTCTATGATTCTATGGCAACCTCCTCTTTTACAAGTGGCTTTGATCTAATTTCTGTTGAGCATATGTTCATATCGCAGGTGAGACCCAGCCTGCTTCACTCTAGACAGAGAAACAAAGCTTCATAACGGCACAGATACAAGCTAACTGACTAATGGCAGTGCAAAGCAGAGAAACCAGCACTGCTGCTACTGCTGAGCTGCAGACTGTGTTTAAGCCCTACCACTATGTGTGAGGCAAACAGATAATTTAATAGTTTTATTCAGCAAACAAGCATTTTAACTCTAAAATCCTAAGGCAAGTTATTTTAAGAAAACGGATCTCTTTTTGCTGTCCGCATGTTTGCAGAGAGAGCTCTAACAGATTAAACTAATCTCCTAATTAGATTTTTTACATCACAATTGGATGATGGTAGGGTATATTTTGCTTTCTATGGTCAACTACATCCACTGCTCCTGTGACCTATTTTTGCTTTTTAGCTTTACAGAGGGATCTTCAGAAGTAAACAGAGTAAGTTTATGCAGGGCCTATCATTTTACATGGGAGGGGAAAATACAGTTCAACTTATGGAGCACACTGCACAATTTCACTGTAGCTCTATCCACAGTTTTATGTATCAGAACATGAAGAAAGCAATAACTGGAAATAGATACTTGGTGATAGTTCTTGCATTATGCCTACAGTAGATATTTGAAAATATAAAAGTTCCCTGTGACATGCTTCATGAGCATCTACATGCAATACATGGGGTCACATGGCATGTGTGTTGTGTTCTCCCCTTACCTCACACACATATGCCATAGTTTTGACAGCTGTTTTAAATATCAGAATTTTTTTTTCTTATTTCCAGGCTTATTCCTGACTTTTGACTAAAAAATCAAGTCTGATTAAATGCTATTTTTCCAGAAAATTATAAAACACACCCCCAGTAATCTCTTCAGTACCACAAGCAAATATTTCTCTAAAATAAGGAGAATTTTAAAATTACCTGAAAAGATAGATTTGAAAATATGCACACTTACGTGTTTTGGGTGTGCTCATGGGCCAGCACTTCTAATGTCCAACAAGGCTTTCTTTACAGCACCCAAACCATTTCTTAACCTGTGAGACGTTCTTACACACGTGGAAGAGCACATCCCTCAACACAGGCTCACTAGAAAGCTAATACAATTAATGCTAACACGATTGTGCCTGGACTAACTGTAGGAGAGGACGAATACAAATTTATCTTCTATCCATAAACAGGTATATTTACGTGTGTGTAAAGAAAACTACACAAAAACAGGTTGGGGCTCTCTGAGTTAAGATAAATTTTGCACCCAGCTGTCTCAAATTACTGGGGAAAACCCAAGCTGAAGCTTTTTAGGTGTTTCCTATGTATTTCAGAGGCCTCCCTCTGAAACAAGCAAGAAGTAACCTGAAGGACAAGAATGGGAAGTTCTGTCAAAAAATCAGGATCAAATGATAAAAAAATCTGAGAGACTAAGATAAGGCCCCATCAAATTTCTGCTTGAAAGGTGTATTTCTATGAATCAATGACAATCACAAACAGACTCTTCCATGTCAAGCACAGAGAAATGTGGAATCTTAAACAGATCCCATTCTTGTGCAAACCCAGCAGTGGGCTAATCGTCCCAGTCTGTAGATAAACAAGCACAAAGCAGTGGAAATACACAAGGCATGTTTTCTACTTCAGGTGTAATTCAGTTTACTTCATATAGACACTGTTCTGTCATCCAGCTGCATAAGGGCTGAGGAGTGAGGATTTTTCTAGCATTCACCTTCCTCAAACATTTGACATTTTGGAAGAAACAGGATAGCTTTTTCTTCTACCTGTGAGTGAAACACTTTCCAAGGATCCCTTGGATTTCTCAATTAGAAAAAGAATTCACCTCTCTCTATGAATATAAATGGGCATGCAGATAGAACATTTCATTCAGAAAGGCTTGTCTCCAAAGAATCCTCCTGTAAGACTTATTTCCATGACTATTCTAAATAACACCGTTTGTAAACATCAGACATTCCCTGTCCCTCCCCCCACACACTTTGCTAACGGAAAGTTGAAACATTGGGTTTGTTCCATTTTCCCAACATATTATGTCTACATTGACAAGCAGGATGGCCCAATAAGAGCAGCTTTATAGTGAAACAGTGGGTGCTGAGGACCCAGGACCCATGCACTACTTGCCTAAGGGTTGCTTCAGATGAGCTCCAGACACAGACTGGACGTACATTAGCAGCTGCAGCACATCAGGTATGGTGCTGAAGCACACGTTCCACTTCAGTTTCACTCAAACAGAACTGAGTTTTTGTGCTCTGAGATCACTCTTTACGGTGAGGCACAGTGGTATGTAGCGAAGTCACTCAAAAAGTACAAACATGCTCTGAGCTAAGTTACCAACGTTACCACTCGTGCGCTGCCTTCACAGAGCGTTACGTGTCAGCTTCCAGATCAGCTCCATTAGGCCTCTGCTACAAGGAAGCTAAAGAGTTCATGGATTTGCAAGCAAAACAGAAACTTCTTAAACAGAAGCAACAAAAACCTTGAAAACTTACCACAAAAGCTTACCTCATGTGTGAGCACTGCTGAAAGAGAACGTTTTCTGAAGGAATGTTCAGCTTGGCAGCAAAGAAACACATACCTTAGATGCAGTTAGCACTTGCAGAATAACACTGCTCAGTTCTAAGGAGATTGTTTTAATCCCCTGCTTGTTACAGAACAGCTCAATCTGTGAGTTTAAGGACTTGTGAATAAAAATCCTCCCAAATATCCAATATGACCAACACAAGCACAATCAAGTCTCTACTAGGACGCTGATATTTCTGAATGTATTTCTTCAGATCTGAACAAACGCCGTATTCGAAAAGATGGTTTCAGAAGGGTAGTTCTGGTAGCATTAGGGGCCCTACTAAACAAACACCTGTCACGACTAATTAGGTCAGTGACTTACAAAAGTCGGTACTCTGCCAAAGCTTTAAGAGGGATGAGGCAGTGCATTACGACTACAGAAAATGCAATTACCAAACAAATCTGACAGCAAAATGTTTCCTCGCCAGAGTTCAAGCTGCAGAGTTCTGGCACTTCGCATGACCCACAGCCTGTCACCTGGGGCAGGCGGGTAGGATTGCTGCAGTGCCGTCGGAGTGAAGCCATTTCAAAGCAAGACCGAGGGAAAGCTGCATCTGAACCGAAAGAAACAACAGGGGCTATTCGAAATGTCTCTATTTCCAAAGGAAACCAAACTCTTTTCCACCAGGCGTAAGGCTCCGCTGCGGCGGCCGGCCCCTCACGCCCCTTCGGGCGGCCGCCGCCCCCCCCGCTCCCTCACAGGCGGGCGGGCCCTCAGCGTGCGGGCCCGAACACAACACGGCCATGTCGTCTCCGGGCAAACGTTTACGAAAACTGACAAATTCGGAAGTCACAGAGTGGCCTTTGTGCCACCGCCTCCCAGCCTCCCCCGCAGGCTGCGCTGTCCCCGGGCTGCCAGCAAGGCTCGGGAAGAACTCCCGGGCCCGGCCCCTCCTGCGTTACCGCCACGCTGGGCAGCGGGGCTGTAACTCTTACATAGGCTTCAGAGGTTTCCATTTCCAAAGACGCGCTCTTGCTACTCCGCTTGTATTACATAAAAACAGGCGAAGGCATTATAAAGCTGGGACACCTAAGTCATCATTTGAAATTAATATTTTCTCCGAAATAACGGGGGTTTGTAAGACACGCACGCATCCCCACCCACAGGCACCAGGCTCTGCTGCCCGCGGCTCCCGGCCCAGCCCGCTGGCACCTGCGGGGCTGCGGGAAACACCTTTAAAAGAGCAGAAACCTTTCGTACTAGCAAAATATGGAAGCAGATGTTACATAAAAAGGAGTATGGCAACAGCCAATAATAACTGGTATTATGACTTGATTAAGAAGCGTTTCTGTTTCTCACTGTATTCACTGTATGTGGTATTCACTGTTGTAATTCTCTATCTTGGGAGCCTGGCTCTGGGGAGTACTAGAGACCTTCCATCACACTAGGTGAACAGATTTATTGAATTAAGAAATTATTAAATAAAGAACTTTAATTAATTTCTTAAGCCACTACCATATCCAATGCTAGACATGTTAAAACACAAATATAGTGAGACAATAAATTTAATGAAAATTCACAAATTATTTTGCTATCTTGTGGTCCTAATCAATACTGATCCTTTCACAACTGTGCTATGAAGTTATGCTACACTGTCTTTAAGGATTCATTAACCAGTTGTGTGGGGTATATATAGTTCACTTCTCCATTGTCAAAGTAGAACAAATTCCCATCTATGTCAAGAAGCCTTTCCACATATTTTGTTATACAACTCCCAACACCAGTCGGGACAGACAACAGCATCTGGGACCTTCAGCTTTTCTGTAATAAGAGGCAGCTCCCCGAAGAAATGACCCCGAGCACAGCCAGAACCATTCAGTGATAGGATGGCCTTTGCCAAGAATGCAAGCCCTGCTTCTGTGGAAATGTGACAAGGAATCAAAGTTCAGCATTGTGAGTTTTGGAAATAAAAATCAGATTATGTCCACCAAACAGAGTGTGGGATTTTATCTGTGGTGTTTTGGGAAGATTGGCAAAGGTAATGGAGTATTAAAGTCCAGTGTATTTAATGTTGCAAAACCAGAAAAGTGATTCTTTGTCTTTACTGTCCTTTGAGAGCCATCTCGGTGCTTAGATCACTAGAAAGTACCGTGCCAGAACAACTATATTCTACAGTATGCAAGAAATGGTCATGCTAATTGTAATCCTTTTAAGAAACGCGTGCCCCCTAGCCCCAGAAGACAGATGCAGGAGAGTACTACACTACTGCAATGGCCAAACATCTGTATTTTAATAAGTTAGAAGAAATCCAGATATCGAAGCCATAGAGTCACTGAAATGTTAACACGTTAATATATTTTAAAGCAAATATAACACAGTGTACACATAAAAACCATTTAATACAAAGTGAAAACCATTAGATGCACCTACTAATGCTGATTTTTGGTTATTTTTAGCTGTTTCACTGAAACTTGGAAACAAAGCTCTTCATTTCAGCTACACCAGGTTAAGTGGTGAAACTGATCTACAGCAAGTAAATCATTGCCTCTTCAATCACCTGGGAAAGACAGCACCACAGCAACTGAATGTCTCCAGAAGGGCACCCAAATGAAACAGGCTATGCACATTTGCCCCACTCGCTAAGCTACACAAGAAACCACATGTGAATTGATTGCTGCCTCTGAATAGTAAAGCTCAGTAAGTGCATCCTTGCTGTACAAAAAAAAAAAAATTAAAGTGACAGCATAGAAAACTGGCAACAGATAACCACGTCTGCCTAAAATATACACATATGATACATAATTATGGCCATGCTGGCCAGTATGTAAGCCTGTTCAAGAGCAAAGCTTTAATTGCACAGATTAGAAACATGAACAAATGCTTTTACAGAGCAAAGCACAAGCTTTGGTTTATGCTTAGACAGTGAACATTAAACCTTCCATTTTTATTATAACATCTATTAAGAAAAATAGCTGTTTCTCTATGAATAAGCACTCCATTCCACACAAGGAAATGAAGCTCAGTGTCTTATTCAATGAACCCATTAACTGTGTCTAGACTGGGAATGTATTACATCTTTATTGAAAACTACTAAACTACAAAAAGTTTGACTTATTTAATTCACAGTTCCCCAGGCTTCCCCCCATTTTTAAAATGCTGCATATATAAAAATAACTCCAATATGGCACAAATGTGGGATTCTCAAGGGAAGGCAAAGGATAAAGGGGCAAAGGGAAGTCTCCACTGGCAACACCAACAAATTGCATGTAGTCCAAGAGGAATTTGCACCCTATACAAAATGAGCTTCCCTGTGTTCCAGTTCTTGGATCCTTTTTGGTCTCAGTCTGTGGTAAGCAGGCTTCAGATCTGTGGGGTGAATCTCCTCTGAGCTAGATTTCTGTTCGTTTGTGTTTTGTTCAGGATCCCCTGATGGAAGTGCAGAGCCCCTAGCCAGTTTCACAGTATCATCCTGGGGGAGCACAGAGCTAGCGCTGGTTGGTGCACAAGCTTTAGCAGAAGAATCATCTCCATTTTCTTTCGACTTGTTAGAGGGTGGTTTATAAAATGTCCCCGGGGGTGGTTGCAATGTTCTTGGTGCCCTAAAGGCAGCAAGAGGATTAACATCAGGACCATTCTCTTCTGCTGCTGTCCTTCCTGACCCGACAACAGAATATGGCTTATTAGGAAGAATGGCATTAGCTGAATTGTTACCAAGGCTGCATGATGATGATAAAGCACCTGCAGTTCCACTCTCAAGTGCTCGGATCTCCCGGGGCACATTAGTCATGATCATTGCTGTCCTTGCTGTGATATCATACTGTTTGTACTGCTTGTCCCAAGTTTTTCGCAGCATCTGGGTGTCATAACAAGGAAGTCTGCAGCAGGTATCAGCAGCAGGGAGTGCCTTCACCTCTGAGACTTCTTCAATAGTCGGGCTTCTGCCCAGCTTCTCTGCACTTACTGCTCCTGCATTTCGTGAATTTCTTTCATTCAAAACACACGGAGGCAGTATCCGGTCTACAGGCAGGCTCACAGGGCGAGATGCTGGTTTTGTCCTTGGAGCCCGCAAGGGAACTTTGGCAATGGGACGGTTCGGTTTTACAGGAAGGAAGTTCATTTTACAGGGGTCTTCACCTAGAGAAATGAATGGATCACTGTCTTTCTCTGAAGCCGGACTCACAGCATCACCTGGAAACACACAAATAGATGTGACTGGATCTTTGCACCAAGTATAAACACAAGTCAGCAAGACTTCAGTGACCCCTTGGAAGTTAGTATTTTAATGGGATAACGGTTTTTAGGGATAGCTTGTATACATACTAGGAATATTCTACTCTGACCAAATGTTAGCATTTCAATAGCAATAAAACACATACTCTACAACTGCAACAAAAGAGAAAACAGACAGACACACTTCACTTTTTGGCTGTTGCTTTGCCATCCCTGAATTTTTTCAGTTTTAGTATGGTTCAGGATGTTGCACTGTTGATGTATGGGACATGACTAAACTGATAACATCAGAAGAAAATCAGTACAGTTAAAAAGGATTATGTATAGTTACTCCTAAATGAAGTACATGAAATCATACCTACATTAAAACCAACCCCTGTAGTAGCATAGGCAGATAAACAGAAAAAAATTTAGAGTTAGAATTAGGTTAGCAAACCTGGGGGTTTTTGAGCAGAAATATTGATATCCAAAATGCTCTGATGATTCTGTCAAACAATTACTCTTTCCAAAGCCTTCTGGTTTAGTTCCAGTGAGTGGCAATGATTTTAAGGGGAAGACAGTGGTCAAAATACATAAATTGCTGAGTATTAGTTTACAGGATTTCAGAAATCCACAGTCACTGCATAATTATGGCTTTGTTTTGTCTGGTTTTTTTTTTTAAAAAGGAGAAACCAAACCACTGTTATATTCTCTTACCAAATAATTTAAGCTCCGATTCCATAAACAGATGTTTCTTAAAAGCCTTTAAAAAGATTTAATACTCTGTTCTTCTTACAAAAATAAACAGTATCTCAAGCAGTGATGAACAGGTTTTATCACTTGCTTCTGTCTAATCTGCAGAGCTACATGCACCATAATCTAATGCATCCAGGGCTCCTTACCCACCCACACCCAGAGTTAACAGCATACTAACCAGTTACAGATGGATCTGCTTCTTCTTTTGTATTCTTGCTATTCTTCGATTCCAAAAAGAGTGCAGCTGTTTCTGAAGCTCTTTCACTTGGAGCTATTTGAATACCCTGCTAACAAAAGTCAGAGCAGAAGTAAATGAGAACTCAAGAGAAAAGGCACTACTCCTTATCAAAAAACCCCACAAAGATTTATTAGAAATGTGCTCTGGAATGCTGCAGCAATTAACACAGAAGTTAAGATGGCACAGGTAACATTGTGGCAGCACAAGAGTCACTCACTTCCTTTACAGCAACAAACGATTTCCTCTGCTGCTGTGGCTCCTTCTCATCTGCTGATAAAGCAACTCTGACAGTAACCGCTGTTTCTTCAGAATGAGAAGCGCTCAGAAGTGGTTTCAATGAAACGTCAAATATCTTTTCATAGTATGTTATGAGCAGCTCCACTACCCGGGCCTGGTGAGGGTAGTCCACAAGTGACGACAAAGAAACTGTAGCATCGGTTTGACGCGGTCTAATCAGAGTTGGGCCAAATATTATGCCAAGGTTGCTGGCTGACATTTTATTTTCATCAGACTGTTCCATAACTCTGCATAAAGAGGGGAAAAAATACAAACCAAAAGAAGCCCCCAAGAGTTAGAGGGTTTTATTACTTCAGAAATACTTTCGATATTAAAATATTACGTCTAAAGAGGATAAGAGACAATAAAAAACTGAAAATGGGTTTGGTAGGCAGGCAGAATCTTCAGTGCAGACTACACTTAACAGTGGCTAGGACTTCCCACACAGGGTGTTTTTATGTCCTATTTGTGGAAGTTATTTGTGGCTATTTGGCATTTCTGGGCTTGGGGAAAAAATGTCTCTCATTCTAAGTAATAATATAGCTATAGCCCAATATTACCCATTTTTATAAGTAATCATCAGTTTAGTACATCATCATACAAACCAGCATTTAGAGGACAAGGAAGTGAAATGTGACTGAAGAACAGTTATTAAGAGACAGGATACAAGTTTCAATTTTCTGTTAATAGCCACCAAATCACTGCCCTATCTTTGTTACATCACAATTTAAATCATATTTAGATCCCTGCACGCGACACTAATTACTACTGGCCCCGATGCTAGCAGAGAATCAAGAATAATGGAGGGCAACACTTTCCCTGCTTTATTTCCCTTTCATACTCTTCTCTCACTTGAGAATTCATTACATGGAAAAAACCCCAGCAACAGAACGGTGTCTTCAAAGGTCCACGTGACTTCTTCCTCTACAGTCATCAAAAAGGTACAAGAGATTCCTAGCATTCAGCAGTTAAGTTTTCAACATCAGTTTGCCTTTAAAGTATTTTATTACCTGTGAAGGTGTCCAATAAGGTACTGTAGAGTGTTATAGTTTGGTACAGGCAGCTGTTTCAGAAGATCTTTAATTTTAATGATGATCCTATTCAGTTCAATACAAAGTGACTGTCTTGTCTTTGCTTTGGGGCTAGCTTGTTTAGCATCCAATTCCTCATTAGCATTCTGGCTTTCTTTTGCAAGTCCAATGAACTCATTGTAAAGCCGAAACAAAATCAAGGGCTCTGGAAGCTGAAGAAATACAAACATTTCAGAAACACACTTAAACCTGAATTTCACCTTGTTTCCTTCCTGTTTTTCTTCAACTTTTTCTGGTCTAGCATCTTTTCTTAGATGATGACATTGTTTAATCCTTGTTCATTAGCTCAATCCCCAATTCTTTCAAACCCAATCCTAGCTAACAAAAACACGCCTTCCTACACCTTTTTCCAGAAAACTTTTGCTAACCCTTTCCTACAGTAGCTTCAGGAGCATTTATCAAAATTTATTGAAATAAGAAGATTCCAAGGAAAAAAAAGACTTTTTCAAAATCACTTAACAGTGATGATCATAGGATTGGAAAGCTCATCTCTGACAGCCAGTGTGAGTAAGAGGACAGGACCATGCAGCTAAGGATTATTCCTTTCAGGGTTAACAAGTTTTCAGAGTGACTCAATAATTTCACTAGGCAACATTCCAGCTTCATTTTTTCACATACATACTGGAACTGTTTTAGAAAATTCCATCACAAAGCTTTAAAGCTCTATTTTAGAAAAAAAAAAAAAAGATAGTCCCTCCATAATGAACACATCATGACCACTATGATTGTTTCACGTCATTTTTGTTAGCAGATATTAACAGCAGTATCTGCATGAATAACAGCATCTGTCTTCATGAAGAGGCAAGAACATGGGAGTCTTCAACTCTACATAAGACAGGCAACTTCACTAATCAGAAAGGTTTTAGAAATTAAATTCTACTATGAGTAGGCAAACAAAAGCTTGTTCTGCATATGGTACTAAAAAGAGCCACAATATCCATGTGGAATACATATTGTAATCCCAGCAGTTCTCCCAGCCCTTGTCATAGGCTCCATGTGCAAAATAAGAAGCCACTTCAGTTATACAAGGCACTTGTTGAATCTGCTGCTGTAGGACTGCTGCAAAGGGGTGTTTTTTCCATATTGTACTGAAGAAATATACTGCAGCACTTTGGTTTTCCATCTGACCTCCCAATTCCATACCTGGCGGAGATACAGCTTGAGAACATTGCTGATATCATGTGCATAGAGTTCCGAGAGCTCGACCAAATCCTTTCCATTTTCAAAGGCTTGACAAAGCTTCTCAACTCTTGATTTGGCTCCATTCACACGATAGATGCCCTAAAATTAAAAGGCCAGCACAAGTCTATTTCAATTTGAAAGGAAATTGTAAAACACAGATGATACTGACACCATTAAAATCTAAAGAGAATTTTTTTTTAAGATTGTGTCTGAAACTTAAGCATGAACAAACTTAAACATACCTTGACATTGAGTGCTCTGCTTTCAATTTCTGATGTACACTTTTTGATGATGAAAGGAATGCCATCAGGAACATTTTTAGCAGCTTGGGCAAACTCCACTCCAAATAAATGAAGCCTTCCATGAAGTTTTTTGTGCCCACATTGAATAGCTAAAGTCTCTAAACATTTTTTATGGCATGCAAGTGAACACTACAGGGGAAGAAACAAAAAAGCGCATGGCTTGATACAATCTGACACCATAAGAAATATCTCTGCTGTTTGTCACCCCATATGTGAGCAAAATGCAAAATTTATTAGTATGGTGTGCCTCTGCTTCAAGTTCATGGTGATTATACTAGCCACAAACTCCAGTTTTTATATAGAAACATAACACAAGTTTCCAAAACCCCCAACTTTACATATATCCCAAGCAGCAATTTAAACTAATTTTCAGCTTACCTCCTCACATTCAGCTCCATGAAATACCACTAAGCTGTCACATTCTCTGCATTTAGATGGAGCTCTCAGCTTCCGTAGTTTGTGTGTTTGTGCTGCTTTGGACATGTTAGCATTTCTAAAAGGTCCTGGAGAATTTGCAGTTTCAGATGTGAGATCATTTAAACCTGAAGAGAATTTCTCTGTTATAGTCATTTTAGTATCTACTATTGACATGGTAGTTATTCTGACTTTTTAGAATTGTGCTGCAGAACACAAGTCTGTAAGTAATGGCAATATCAAAGTAATCAAAAACATTTCAATCACAAGGAGGCAAAACTATGTCACAGTTCACATAACAGAGACATTAACTATCAATCTAATGTAAAAGCAGAATCAAACAATCATTTTTGCATTTTTAAGTGTTCCATTTTCTTCTGTACTGTAGCAATGTGGAAATATTAGGACATTTAATTCCAACTGCCCTGCATCTCAGGCAACAATTCATGAAAGTTTAATTTTATACATTTCAAAATCCTGTACTAGAGGACGAAAGATGACTTGTTTTGGCCTGTACTGTTTCCGAAATACTTTAAAAAAGAGGAATATTTTGCAGCAAGGAAGAATTAACATCTGCTCGTGACAGAAGACACATAAAATAAAAATAAATTTTAAAAAAATCACTGATTCTGTTTCCTCTAACAACACTGAAATATTTTGTAGAGGATTCTAAAACTAAAAAAATAGCAACTGGTCCTTTTTGTGTCCTACTTTTTTCAAGTAATTTACTTAAAATGCTATCAACAACTCTGTGAATCAAACCCCTTTGTTTTACAGATAACTTTAAATTAGCATGTTCAGTTAATTGCCCAGAAAGCTTCTTAAATGCTCAAGCATTGATTAAATAATACCACTCCAAGTGTAAGCTTGCATTCATTACGACATCGCCATACTTTAAATCTAGATCTAAGTTAATACTGTTTACCACAGGTTCATTCCTAGAAGGCAAAGTATACATTTAGGAAATAAGGACTAAGCAAAGAATTTCCTAAGGGTTTTACTGAGCAAGTGCCACAAATTTTTCAAAATTAGTCTGTAAGTACTGTGGACATACCATAGAACTATTTCTGATAATCCAGTTATTCCGGTTTCAATGCCTGTGGCAACATTGTTGTTATACAGTCAAAATTCATTTGAAAATTAGAAATGGCCTGGTCAAATCTGGGACAGACATTACTGAACTCGCTTATCTTAGCTGAAAAGGGTAAAATCTCAATTATTACCCTAAACATCTGGATCCACTTCTTTCCAATTTGCCACTTATCAACTCTATGTATTTGTGCATTTCATGTCAAAGTTTAGAAGTGACCTTACATAACTCAGTGCCATGCAGCTAAATTTAAATGCAAATGTCTGGAGGTAATGGTTAGTGGATCATTTGCTCTACCTCAAGAGGGTAAAGACACTAGAAATGTTCTATGGTTGCCCATATAGTAACCTAAACATAGAAAGACAATTCTGCACCACTTCATAAAAATGACTTGAACATTATTCTTCATCTCTCAACCTCAAGTGGATGCACACTGAACTGAAAAACAATGCTGTTGGCAATCACGCCTTAAAGTACTTTTTTAAGCACATTAAAACCAAAAGCCACACACTAACAAAAAGCATCTTCTGGGGACTTCAGGTATGGAAACCACATTACCACAGTCTGAAGGAGAAGGTGGCTCTCTTTCATCAAGATCATCTGCAGATGACATAGTCCCAGTGGAAGGTGTTCGGGGAAGTCGTCTTTTAAAATCCCCTAGAAGATGAGAAAAATTTTCAGGAAGCTCTAAGTATCAGTTCCACCCAACTATTAATTTTTCATTACATGCTCAGTACTTGCTTATTTGACAATGATGTCCTCACTAATGTAAAACACTGCAGGGAAAAGACCAGATTAGTCTAGCAGTGAGGGTAGGTGTACCTGGGCTGGCAGATGGAGAATCCATGGATCGTGACTCGCTGCTTCCCCCCGCACTTTCAGAATCACTGCACATTCCTCCACTCTGGTTCCCAACTGACCACGACCTGAATGGTGGTGGCCCTCGCACTGCTTTTGAAAACAAAGTCTGCTAATTCCAAATGTCAAAGACAAAATTTACTTTTTTTTTACTGAAGACTAACTATGATTATATTCAAAATAGGAAAATATTGCACAAGTTACATGAACATGCAATAAAGTGAAAAAACCCCCAGGTATATATTCCTGTAAAAGCTTCAGGAGCTAAGAAAATTATTTTCAGAAACTCGACAATTGTGCTTTTGCAGAAGACCTGCAATCAACATGGAATTTACAAAACCAATGGATTTTCAATTGCTAAAGCTGATTGAAATAGTTTAGTCTGCTGAGCTTGACAGTACTTGCTTTTTGAATTGTATCTCACATTTCTTGTCAAAGGATCTAGGTATGCATACAGACAGTTTTCCATTTGTCCTTATTATGCTCAAGTACATAATGTTTTACAGGCTTTGAACTTTATAATACATTTTTAACCCTTCAGTGTTACATTTCTGACTGAGACACCACGCATTTTTTTTTAATTTTCATTTTTAAAAACTTATTTATTTAGAGACTGAGCTCCAAAAGAAATACAGAAGAACTACCTTGAATATCTGTGTTGCTGGAAGATCTCTTCTCTCTAACCTTTTGTGAACGATGATAAACTGGGCTTCCCACATCATCTAATGTCTGAGCAGGAAAATCTCCTGAACACTGAGATAAGTTACCATGGGATGTATGGACGCTGTTTGTTGATTGCTTATTAAAAACCCTTCAGAAAGAAGAAAGTAATTTGAAGAATGAATAAAACAAAATTTAATGAGAAGTAATGCATTTTTTTAATCCCTGGGCACTAAAAATGCTACATTCAATTACTATTCATGAACATACATTTTTGACATGTCATTCTCAAAATTAATTTCAAAATTATAAAATAAAAATATAAAAAGAAGGGTGGCCATTTATTTTCAATTAAATATGTGAGATTTCCCAGTGTTTTCTCTCTACCCAGGGATAATCAGCTTTTCCACATCTCTTCATGGTATTATGAACATTATCTTGCAGACTTTGAAAAAACAGCCTATCTGCTCATCTGAAGATGAGATTAATTCAGAAGCCCTTGCATTCTATGATGGTGCTTTCCTGTCCAAAAGATTCTCTGACCAGCCATCAGGACCATCCACCTATAGACATAAAGGTGTTCACATGCTGTGCTTTTTAAATGTGTTGAAGCTGCCAGAGTGTCAGTCCATTTTGAAAATCCGCTCTCATGGTAAGGACAGAATACTGGTAACAGTAATTAATGTAAAATGCTGAAGTACCCTGGGGACAAAATGGCCTGTTGTCCAAGTTTAGCAGTCAGGAAGCTGTTCCTTAATCAGTTCTACCCTATCAAACTTAAGGGAAACAGAGACTGAAAAACATTAAAATTTGCATTTGTTCAAGGAACTGTCCCTTAAATTAATGCAGATTCAAACAATAAAAATGATCAAGTACATGAAGAATCACAAGGCTGCGACAAAGAAAACAAAAGGTGGGGAGAGAGGAGGAGAAAAAAACCACTCGTATAAATGTCAAGCAGTAAACAGCTGGGAGAGCACACAAAGTGTTGGAAATTTCATGCTCATCAGCTTCTCAGGGAGCTACATAGTTAAATCCCCCTAAGTCAGAGTTTATGAGTATAGCCTAAATCAGTCTTAAAAGGCAGGAAATTTACAGACAAGAATTAAGAATATCAGCTTTAACTTTGAATTTCCTGCCTTTTGTTGGTAGAAGTCTGACTCAAGCATTCGGTTTTTTGGATTTAGTTTCCTTTTGAAAAACGATGACGACGCTTTCCTGTAGAACTGTGAAACACACAGATTGAAATGGATATTCTGGTGCTCTAGTGCCAAGATGACTATTTTACAACAAATTAAAGGTGGAAAAGCATTTGGCATGCTGTCACAAGAAGCTGTCTTTGTCTTGAAGTCTTTACTTCCACATTAGCTGGATCTTTCATAGTTCAACAGTAAAAACTTCCATTTCATACAGGTTGGAAAAAAATAATTAAGTTATAACATGTCCCCACAAATGGACTCTGAGCTTTTTTTAGGCACATAGCAGGAGATAGAAATCGAGAAACACTTCCTGCCAAAAAGTTGCCAAATGTAAACAGTATGAAAGAAGCTACTATATGTAGCAGCAAGGCCTGTAGAAGAGGAAAAGTACCTCTTCAGACTTTTTAAACTGATTATCAAGTACTACTGCCACACACCACCACCAAGTGCAAAATTTCTTTTTTTCATATTAACCAATACGTACATTAAAATAGTAACAAGTCAAGTCTTGCACAACAATTGTCAATGTTTTAGCAAGCCTTACTGCATAAAATGACATTCTGCTTTGATGTCAACATTATATATAATCTACCATCTAAAAGATGAGACCAAGACAACAGTAAAGCATGGTAGAACACCAGGATTCCTTTAGTTCCTCCAAAAACACTGTTTTATTGTTAAACACATGTGCCTAGTGTTCCATTCTAAACCAAGCAGTTGCCACCTGTACTTTGGCACTTACCCATCAACCTGGGAACTCTGGGTTTCAAAACAACCTGATTCAACAGGAACACCATCCTTTGGCAAACTTTTCACAAACTCTGAATACTGCTGACCAGGGTCATAGAGTTTGGCACTCTCACAGAGGGACTGGCAGTTAACTGGAAGAGATACAACCTGAGCATGCTGCAGCTGGAACAGGTTAACTGTTGCCTGTTGAGAGAGAAAGATTTTCATTATTTGTAGATCATTTACTAAATATTTCACTTATGCTTTGCTCGATCCAAATTAATACTGTAGCAGGAGATTATTTGAACAATAAGACTAGAAACAGTAACGCGTTACTTTGTGCAAGTCTGAAAATTGACTGTAGAAACTTCATCTCTAATAGGGATACAAGTATTTCTCTGCTCTCTGGGTTATTGAATCCTCCCAGTAGCAAAGGCAATTCCAATTGCTTATCACTTTGCATTGATCAAGATAAACAGCAAGGGCTTTTGCTATCAAAAAGGCTTTTTTCATGTTCTGAAGGGAATAATAGTCATCACTACAACGAAGTAGTTGGAATTCCAAACCCAGGTGAGCTCCATATTGTCTTGAGACACGACACGGACAAAACTCTGTCCCAACAGACAGATTAACTGAACACTTTCTTCATTAAATTACATAACGTTTCTAAATTATTTTATCACGTGCCAGAAACCAGAAAAGGGGGACACTGCATAACTGCTTCGTTGGCTTTCAGACTGCAAAGCAGTTTGCAATTCAAATATACTTGAACTGACAAGCCTGTCTATACTTTCTGCTCTTCTTATGGGTTGGTTTTGGGGTTGCTTGTGGAGCAGGGTTAAATTTGATGTTTTATATTCCTCCCCTGGCCCAGCATTAAATTGTCATTGTCTCATCTAAATAAACAAACCAAAAAACCAAAACAAAAATCCCCAAACATCTCATGGCATAATGCATTCTTACATTCTTCAAGGTTTTTTTAGAACTTGTGCATGTAATACACAGTTTTGACCATAACTTCCCTATTACACATAATAAATTAGTATATTCAACTAGCCATAATGGATCCTGCAGTAACTGAGACTGCTATCAAGGCTGAAGCGTGTTAATGTCCGTTCTGGGCTTGATCCAAACGTCTTTGCTAATGCACTAATTAAAGCAAAGAAAGCTGTACTCTTAAGCAACAGAGGAACACTACTGCCCTCCAAATTTTGAGGAGATAAGGATTGCATAGTCAGGGTGCTTGCAAGGCAACAACAGCTCATGAAACACCCACAAATGTTCAAGACCTGCCCCTCCACATATTTTTTTTAAACTCCTATGAGAAAGAGAACACAAATAGATTAAAAGTTTTCCTTCTTTTTCTGTTGGCTTGACATCTGTCCCTTCAAAGATTTCTATTTAAAATAGGGCTTATGGGGCTGTTAGTTTTAACAATATATAAATATCTGTGCAAAATGTATTTTAAAAACCATGCTTACAGCTTTAAGAGTAAGATCACACTGGTAAATAAGCTCCCGAAGCTGTGTTAAAACATCGCTTTTAAAGCTTTCCAAATCATTTCTTTTTTCTTCAACCTCTGCCATGCTTGCCTTATAGTGTTCATTGGCTTCTTCAGCCTAAAGAAGACACAAGTATAAAGAGTTGATGGACTACAGGCCTTAATAATAGAAGCAAGAAAAAACTCCACTCAATATGCTTGTATCTGAGATTCCCTTTTACGATTAAAAACCAAAAGAGCATGACATGATTAAAATTAAAAATGCGGACTGAACTTACTCTAATACCCTCACTGGGAATGTGTGAATAAAACCAGTATAGGCTTAACTTGAAAAGCAAGGAACAAAACCTCTTTACCTTTTGCAGAGCTTCCTCTTCCAGCCTTCGCTTTTTTTCCAGTTGCTTGTTGAAATCTTTCACAAAGCTTCCACTTGAGCCAAGATGTTCCTCCTCAGCACGAGCAGTACATGATTTTGCCTTTTCATACTCATCTTGACGCTGTGTATACAGCAACTTGGCTTTTCTTAGAGCAGCTTCCAGCTCTTGCTGCAGAAAGCAGCAAAAGAAAAAGCAGAAGAATGAACAGTATTAATTTTTCAGTTATTTAATGTAATGTTTAAAGAGACTTATGCACAGGTCTGTATGCTGCAGAACAAAGTACACAGTCATTGAAAGATAACCTCTTACAAATACCAGATTGCCATGAAATGGACAATTATATCTACTTTCAATAAGCCCCAGAGACAATGTGTGAATATAAGTGTGTAACAGCCTAGTTTGAATGTTTCACCCTTCTGCAGAATTTTAGACTGAACCATTAGATATGAAAGAATTACCAACCATTTTTTTCTGTTCTCGCTGCCAAAGGTCCTTGATATCTTTCCTTTGTCTATCCAACTCATTTTTCCTTCCAAGAAGGGGCTAGATAGGAAATATTAATGGAGTACATTAAAGGTATATAGGCTGGAAGTTTGTTCTTTTAAATATTCTAGAAAATTTTTTTTTGGTCTTTTTTTTAAGCATACCTGCACAAATTTGTTAGACTGGAGAGCAGCAGCTGTTTGTTGCCAAAGTTGACTGTTCTCGATATCATTTTGAAAAGCATTAATGAATATAGACTGGAATGGCATATAATCCTAAAATTACACAAAACACATTAATGTTCCAGGTAAGACAGGGGGGTAATGACATTCTAAATGTCTGCATAACTGAACTATATTTTCAATTAAATTTAGTAAGGTATTTACTAAAATAGGTATGAATGTCAGTTATGAATGTAGTATGCTATACTAATTCCTCATCTGCGATTCATTTTACTAGGAAAAAAGTACACAAGTCCAAATCGCAAAGCATACAAAGTATTAGACAGAAGAAAGAATATTGTGAAAACTGATCTGCATATTCAACAAAAATAGTATTATATATCCAAATCTCCCTAACAAATGGAAAGATGCAAAATGCAGATCTTTTAACCACTGCTTTATAGTATAAATCAATTCCGTATCAGCTTAAAAATCCATTCCTCAACATCAGAGTTTTACTCCTGGGCAAGCCATCCAATGAAGATTTAAGACTAAGACAAAGCCCCTAAGGTATACTTACCTGGTGTCCGACAACAGCTTTAGCAGTTTCAGCCATTTTTGCTAAGTTTTTAGCACACTCCACTTCTGTTGAGAAAATTTCACAGTTACTGTTTACATTATAACACAACAACAGTTATAACACATGCTAAATGCTTTTTACAGTCTTCCTTTAACAAACAGACTACAGAGGGGACCACCGTCACTTTGTTACAGGCCTTTAATTATAGGAAATGCATGATAGCTCTGTCCACTTCAGCGGAACAGCTACTAATTTAGAAATCACATTACTGACAGTCTGCAGCACAGAAGCCTGACAACAGATTTAATTTCATCATGACAAAGCTGATTAAATGCCAGAAAGAGCCACTCACCCAAGCTAAGCTTTTTTTCTACCCATGCGACTACATCCTTGGTATATTTTGACCATGCTTTAGCATAGGACAGAGCCGACTCAATTCCGCTGTCATTTCTTAGGAGCATGCTATCAACCTCCTCTGCTCGAAGATGTCCTGCAAATAAAGCATCCAACACAAAGAAGTGATTCTGAGACATGACCACACACTGAGAGCAAAGCCAGTATTAGCCAACTGTGAGTGCTTAAGCAGCTCTGATCTTGAGTTGGTCTTTAATGCTGGTTGACTCTAAACAGGACTGACAGAGGTTTTAGAACAAATTAAAGGGTCACAGTATTTTATCTGGAGTAGTCATATGGTCAGCATAACTTTCTTCAAGAAAGTGACCCAACAAAACACCAACTGTATGACAACACACAGAAGGTGCTTCAGGCTTTAGTTCTTCGCCCCCTACAGTCCCCAAAGCAACCTGGGTTGATTATTTACAAAAGAATCAGGCCTTCACAACAGCTTTTTTTTTTTTTTCAATGAAGTTGTAATGGCAGCATAGGTGTAAAAAAGTGACCAAGCAACTCACTTAGAACATTTTTAGAAGAAAAAACCCCACAGATACAAAATGCTGTTTATCAATGTTAAATGAATGACCTACCTTGAATATCATCCCTTTCATGCAGTGAACCCCCAGACTCCACAGAAAGATTCTCAAAAGACTGTTGTACAAGAAACAAAACGTTAAGTTAGCAAAGAAAATCTCTCACTGGAACTGAAAGCTAACAACATAAATGGCATTATCTGCCTCTTTTTTTTTTTTTGCAGATAGAGGAGAAAAAGCAAACTGCACCATAACTCCCTCTCATCTAAGGAACAGCAGCTTTTAAACTCCCATTGCTGTCAAATGTGACATAATAAATAGCAAGGAATCATTATATACTTTTACATCAACAAGTTTGAAAGTCTGTGATGAAAGAGTTAAATATCAACCAGATTTGTTAAACAATTAAGTGAGTGCCAGCTTTTCTTAAATCCCTCCCTATCTTTTAAAAAACCATTTCACACAGACCTAATGCCAGATACATATAACAGACATCTTTCTACACGCCATTACAATCCTGTATTTCTTCCTCAAGGGAATAAAGTCAGGATTTTTCGTAAATTACTTGCAGGTGGTGCACTGTAGGCACAACAGCAGACTAGTAACACTTGCTAATGAAGCCCTGACAATCAGTACAACCTGATGGAATGTAATCCAATAATAAAAGGAATTTAGCACATCATGTCATCCCTACCTTTGTCCTCACGCTGCATTTTGCTACCCCTTTAATTGTGCAAGTTGAATTATTTGTAGGACTGTGCTGTAGACCTGACTGCTCAACAAATTTAAATGAATAAAAAGTTTACTTTTAACCACTACCCCCTTAAAAGCCAAACCAAAACAGACATCAAACTCTACATAATTTTAAATGGATAAACTACTTTTGAAAACTTTGAAGCACAAAGCAGACAGAAAACAAAAGCTAAGAAATAGCTGCAAAGTGCCCTCAAGCTTTTCAAGAACAGCTTGTTTCCATTTAGACTTTGGCACTGGTTTATTTTCAGACATTCACTAAAATGGAGCACAGTTTCAATGATAAAAATAGTTTTGGTTTGTTGGGGTTTTTTTAGTGTAAATGAAAACTGATCATAAATCACACAAAAATCCCTCAAGAATCATTGTTTACTTCTCAGCAAAAGCAGCTTTTCCATTGACCAAAACATGCAAGGTATTAATCATCAATGACATCAAACAGAATCTAACTACAGCCTAAAGACCTACTTTGTTCCTAAGAAAGTGGAATACTGAAACAGTGGCTGTCTAATACAAGAAAGTTTCAACAAAATGGAAGGACTTCTCCAGGACAGGTGGGAAATCTATCCAAAGTTGTCCCCAACTAAACTGCTAAAAAACCTCTAAAATCTTAATTTAGCAATGGATCAATATTCGGTTGCAGAGAAAGCCTGAACATTCCCAGATTTAGTTCAGATTTTACATAAAATATTACTGTCTTCAAGTAGGTTTTGAAGTTGTAAAGGAAGAAAAAATAATAAGAAGAAAACCACCATACTTTATATTAACTTCATGCACTTTTAGGTTCTGGTCCTAAAAATTATTTCCCATTCTCTAAGACCTAAATCACTGCAGTCCTGAAAACTGTTCACTCCTTTCCAGTAAATCAGGCACACTAGTTAAGGC
The DNA here is from genome assembly GCA_013398055.1 of Ifrita kowaldi. Classification (NCBI taxonomy): domain Eukaryota; kingdom Metazoa; phylum Chordata; class Aves; order Passeriformes; family Cinclosomatidae; genus Ifrita; species Ifrita kowaldi. Next base: position 172,343 of record VZRS01010054.1, on the reverse strand, counting down.
AGCTAATCAAAGGTCACTCATTCCTTCATATCCCCTCACTGCAAATATGTAATACCACATTTTAGAAGCAAACATAAACAAATACTTTTATCTATGTCCTAGAACTTATTATCAGAACTTGATCCATACAGCTTGCCCCCTCAAGCAACCAATGACTCATCCCAGTAGTTCTAGCAAAAATTAAAAGCCTGTCTTCTAGATAGATTTCACTTCCAACTTCAACCAGTCTCTTGCATCTTTTTTTCCCTCATTACCCAAGACTCACCCTGACACAGGCAATTCTCTTCACACACTTTGAAAATTTTATCCTTCTTTATTATGCTCTCAGATCTGCACAGCATCAAATAGCATTCAAATAGCTTGTTGAATAATGAAAGGTCAGACATGTCTGTCTGGTCTCTTCCAGTATATTTTACAGCGCTTTTGTTTTTAATTAAAAAATATCTTTGCTTCCACCTTGTACATCTGGTTGAACTACCAGAAGTAGTTCTGAAGTAGACTGAAGAGCTAAAATGAGAACAATTACATTTGCTAAGAGGGGGTATACATATCATTTAACTTAAGCTTCCAAGTGGAATGCCTTAAGTAAAGAATGTAGACTCCCCTGCAGTCAAGAGAAGCAAGATCAGCACTGCCCATCCCCCACCTTGGAGCCATCCTCATCAGCTTAATTAGGGAGGTCCCTAACTAAAGAGACAATTAAAATATTTCTCCTTAATCAACCCTCAAAGTATTTACATGTTAAATTCTACCAAAATGTTATGCTCTGTTTAAAATACAGCTAGCTGCTATGATCAACCACTGAACACATACAACTACAGAAAAAAGTTAATACAGCTATTAAATATTTTGCATTTAACTCCTCTTAACACTCAACTTCTAGTTGGCCTCCAAATTGCTCTCTGAATTGTAAATCAAAGTGAAATGATTCACCTGTTAAATGTATATTTATTTGCCTAATTGAAAATGTACTTAAGACAGATTTCTAAGAAACTGAACTATGTTATCCTACCTGCTCTAGAATTTATAATTGTTCACCTTCACATTAGGAAAAGCAGGAGACACTACAAAAGCGACCTTTTAAATATAAGCTGGTGATCTCTGAAGCATCTAGAATGGAATTCCTTCTTCATTTCACTATATTTGAATTTGCCCTTGGCCTTCCCCCCACCGCCATGTTCAGAAGAGTGATCTTTTAGACAATCAATCATTCACTTCACAATAAAATATAGAAGACCATCTCATTCCACAAGCATGTATTTTTGCAATGCAAAACCATTTCAGGATAAAAATGCTGGCAAATTCAGCACCTTCCTTCTGCTAGTGAACCAATTTGATGGAACTCTACTTCTTCAAATAATCTCATTAAATTTACATGAGATGCTGGGTTCCGTGCTACTTTATTTCATACTTTTTATCAGCAACCTAATTCTAAGTTTTCCAGAACCAGTTTTCTGGGTAGCCTACTTTCCCTCTATATTGTTTATAAAGATAAGTTTTGTAGCAGCTACAGAAGCAGAATCTGTGTGATAACATACATGGGAGAAAGATGGATTACCAACATAGTGAAAATTTGAAAAGACTACTCAGCTGTAGCTGAATGGCTTGCTGCACACAAGCCTGTGTGAAGAAATGCTAAGTCTTAAATACCTTTCAACAAAGCCTTTAAAAAATTTCACAATCTAACATTTTTAACCTTGCTGCAACTTAGCTTGTAATAGACACTAATTATCAATTGTATCTTCCTTGCATGTAACTCTTAATTTTATTTGATTTACCTGCAAGTCTGCTGCTAGATACACAAAAATTCAGAACAGAATTTGGTACTGAGCATCTTTCAATCATACCTTCAGAGTGTTTGAAGGGAAGTTTAAAACATCAGTGTTTTTCTTTGACTACCTATAAGTTGACAGTTCTTTTAGTGATTTGTTGCTGAAACAGTTACAGCACAAAGTGGGCTCTGAAAGAAGAAAAGCTCATTTTGTCATGAACACTAGTCTTTAAGAGCCAAAATGAGGTTATTAAACCTTTGGTTTCCAGGTTTAACAGATTATAGTCTAACTACTTCAGTGAGCAGTCATTCAAGTATCTTACTTTTCAGTATTTATTTTCACTTAACCAATTTAAAAATCTTAAAAACAATGACAGCAGGCAGCCCTGTCGAGTCACTGCTATCATTTAGAATTGAGAATACATTCAAGTATTTGAAATCTTGAATACACATTTTTCCTGGGTTGAATCTTCTTTTTATATTCAGATGACTCCAGCCCCATGATGCAGAGAGTGTCAGTGGAACTGAAGTCTCCTTTAACAGATACCATTTTACACTCCAAGAGAACGTGCTTAGCCTACCCTACTTCTCCGAGATACAGGAAGTCCCAATGACGAGCCATTGTCTACATCTCCCATAAGGAAGTCTGAAACACTGCCAGAAAAACAAAGAATTGTGTTACTTCATTACTTCACCTCACCAAGCAATTTTGTATCACTGAATTCAAAAATTCAGATAGTGTTACTAAGTCCTTTAAAAGTTCTGCAAGCCATTGTTAGTAGTGGTCTTACATTCCCTGCAATTTCTATACCATCCTAGATTTCCTTATTAAGAAAAAAACACAAAGCAGTAAAATTGTCCTAGATGTAGTTAATTTAAATTACTTTATCAGAAAATAGTTGTCCAAAAGAAAACTAAAGCTTTTGTTGTTGTTGAGCCTTAATTTGATTCAGCTCCATTGAGTTCTTTTAAAAACTCTTTCTGGATTCCAACTTACACGTTTCCAAAGGTGAATGCCAATGTTTCAATGGAAGAAAATATTTCACTGAAGAGTTCTCTCTTGTTTTCCTCATTAACTTCTTTGAAGTTCACCGCTTACAAAAAAATAAAAAAAGAAAACCAAAGGCTGAGAGGTGGGGTCAGTCAATCAAGCAAGTTTACTAGGCCTAGAGACAAATTTTATACACAGTCTCCTACAGAATATGCAACATTATGCTTTTCTGAACAATTGAAAAAACACACTTTGAAAGAAGATTAGTAAGAAAGTAAACACTAAAGGAAAAAATTAACACAATCTAGATGCTTCCCACAATGAAGTCAGATTACTCTTTCACTTCCTGTATCTTCCCACTTAAGGAGCAGCTTTGTGTGGAAACGTTGGTAATGCATGGAAGACAAAAACAGTCATTTACCAACTAGAGTCAAATCACACAGCAGCAGCACAAAGCAGCTCACAAATGCAGTCATATTTGAAAAGCTGTTTCTTTTCTGAGTAGAAATTTCAGAGTTCCAAACAGGAGCAGTAGCTTGTGGGGATGTCCCCCCAACTATATGCAATCCAGAACACGACATTTCTGGCTTGAGAACAGGCAAGCAGAAAGCTATCAAAAGGGGGAGTCCACTGCAACACCCTTCATTTATTAGCTCCATAGTCTGGCAAAAGCCCCTCAGCTTTTCCTGTTAAAAGTGGGGAAGAAACTCAGCATAACTACTGGTGGTCCAAAATAGGAAGAAGAGTGTTGCTGGACAAACTAGATGGTTTAAAGTGGTGATCAAGTACTCAGCCACTCAACACAGCCTTTAGCACGCTTCCATGACAAGCCCAAATAATGAGACAAGAAGAATGATTCATCCAGAGTTTCTATTAACAAATACTAAACAAGAAGAGGGAGGGAGAAAGGAGAAGACAAAAAGCACAACCATTTTTGTCTGTTTCCAACTTAACTCCTTAATCAATGGGGACTGGGAGATTTTTTTGTAGAAAAGCTGCATGCAGTCCTTTGAGCTGAAGCTGTACCCTCTGGATGGAAGTTTTTCCCAGTGTTACATTGTGAGAAATTACAATTTCACATTAGTATTTTTTTTTAAAGTTTACTTTTTTTCCAGTTTCCTTCTTTTAAGCAATGCCATACTCTTAATTCTCTAGATGTCTGAGTCACACATGCTCACTCCTATTTCAGAGATACTGCAATGACACACATACAGGTATTCACCCCACATAACTTTTTGCAAAATCTAACAAGGTTAATTTGTCTTCCTTCAAGTACGAATAGAATACAATGACTTGCAGAAGTAGCAAAAATAAAAAAATGTTATAATGTTGCCCACTCTATACAAATTTTCTCAGCAAATTAACAGGCTTTAATCTTAAGAAGTATTCAAACTTCCTGCCAGGTGCCTAAATACTAATGGGTTACAAACAAAGAAAGTACAGTAATCTGCTCCCCCATTAGACTTCCTTTGTGAAAGGAAAAGTTTTTAACCAGTGAAGTAACATGGTTAAATCAATTCCTTTTTACACAGTATGTCAACAGACTTGATCAACATTTTTATAACAACTATTTCTATACAAAGTCATTGCAGAAAATACATATTCTTCTCAGGGGCTATTTTTACAATTACTTGCAGATACGAAATAGTGTTGTAGTAAGCCTACAGCAAAAAACAATCACCGCATATTACAAAAACACTACCAGTCTGTTGACACAGTTCACGGCTAAATTACAGCTTCTCCTACCTCTTCATTCTGCTACACTTTGTAATTACACAAAAAAATGCCTCTGGCACCTTTGTTTGAAAAGAGACTCAATAAAACTTCACAGATTATTTTTCTTTTAGTAACTTTGTAAATTGCAGTGGATTTCTTTTTTTAAATTCAGGTTAGTTGAAAACCTCAACTTTCCAGAAATAATGCTGCGTATAAGTCTAAACTTTGCATTCCAAATCATTTAGCAACAACAGTCACAATGAGACCTATTGATTACTAGCCACTAATGACTGGAAAAATCATTTAAGAGCCTGCATGAAATGCGAACTGCTTCAAAATTAGAAGGAAATAGGAAAAATTGTGCATTCAAAGCACTTACCACTGAAACATTCGTATATCCATTAGCCGCAGTGTCTTCAGAGAGAGAGCACTTCTTTCACTTAGTTAACAAGACATTAATATAGAGAGCCTTTCCCTAAAGAAATGCCGTCTGTTTCACTCTGCCTTCCTGTTCCAGGAAGAGTTTTGTTAAGCTTTACACTTCATATGCCAGAGAAATCCCTTCTCCTCAGAATCCATCACAAGATGGATTGATTTGAATAACAAATCTCAAAATTTTTCAGATTTACTTCTTTTCACTTCTCCCAAAACAGGTTAGTCTAATCTCTTAGTAATTCAGTAGAATACCGCCAGCTTTTTTCTAGCTTACCACTGGAATGCTGATGTACTTAACGTCAACTTTAAACCACGCACTCTCTTTCCCCAGGACATCCTGACTGCACACAATAGCTACTGACAACAATGAACTATAGTAATCTTGCCATGTCTGGAAATGACAGCTATCTATCTACAGTTCTACAGATTTCAAAGCAAGTATACAACTAGACAACTCTTTTAAGCAAGATTTCAGGTGACACATAATGAACTTCAAAAAATCATATGACAGTGATACATTAAAATCCAAATCCAGCACCAAAACCACAAGCCTAGCTTACAGTGGATCTCTATTTCCAAAGCTGTCTTCAAACTGAGGTGGGTTTGGCAATCTCATCAAAATGCTGCAGTTTCAGCTCTCGACTCATGCCATCAAAACTTTTTTGAATCAAGCACAGACCAGGCTGGGGAGCCCAAAACAGCCATGGAAGTTTTGGAAGTGAGAATGCCAGAAGCTGAAGCAATGCCTGAGGACATTTGAGCAGTGCTCCTAAAAGTATGAAGGAAAGGCTGACAGCTGTCAAGACTGAAGGAAAGCCAGGGCCTTTAAAAGGTGAGGCTTGGATAGTTCCCAGTGAACTCAAGCACATAGCCCATGGGACACAGCCATGCTGGAGTCTGCACAAGTTCACTTGCTGCCTCAACCCTGCTGCCCATACACACGTGCAGGACTGACAACATCAAAGCTCCCTTGCCAGCTGTCTGCAGAACCTGGACAAGTCAAAACTAAACCAAGCTCACAGAATTTGCACTTTGCGGGTCAATTTTCTCATACCTGATAGATATATATGGTGACATAACTTTTTTAGACAGGAATACATCTTCAATCCATACTTTACTAGCTGACTTACGAGAAGTAAGCAACTGACTGCCTTCTTGGAACTGAATATCTTTGCAACCAATTTTATCTTTAAGCTCACAACAATGCTTTCAAAAACCTTTCAGAACTATTTCAAAAACAAAACCACCATCCGAGCAAACAAAAAACCCAACAAAGACAAAAGGACCACTCCCTCTCCCAAAACAAAGACTTATAATACTTGTTATTACCTCTCTTCTTCAACAATATGTAAAATAAGTGGGGAAAGGAACATCAATAAAGAGCAATAGTATGGAGATTGGAAAGAGGCAGAAGAATATTCTTGTATCCTAGCGAGGATCAACACTCTGTTCAACCACTGTTCTACTTTTAGTTCTTAGTGCCTATAATTTCACCAGCCTGTACTTACTACCAGGTCTGGCAGCCTCCTCAACTTGAGCCGGATGCCAACAAGACAATTTCAAGGAACAGTTTCCTACTCCTTCCACAATAAATTTTTCTCTAAATGTACATCACAGATACACCAACAAAACTGAAATTACTTCATGTTGTTTGAGGTATTTCCTTTTGATGCAGAACCACTACAAAAAAAAACCAACCTATGCCTAAACAGGAAATTTCTGCAAGACAAAGGTAACTTTCAGCTTTACCAGCAATCAGTGTTCATTCTAGTGATTAAGTCAAAGGGTGTGATTAAGAGCAGAAGAAGAGTACAAACTTGAATTCAGCATGGGATCAGGAGAATCATGTACTCTGGAGCCATCAACTATTTAAAGGCACCGAGTGGAAAAATAGCTACCAATATGATGCTGTGCCAGAATGGGAAGTGACTTAGAGAAACAGGAGTCTGAACAGGTTCCAAGCAAGATGCTTCAGTAAGTCTCAATTCTTCCCGGTCAAGTGAAGTGTCATTTAAAAGACATTCATTAAGCACACAAGTATGCATGTAAAAGCAGTAGAGTCCAAAGAGGCCCAGTGAACCATGTCATGTTCACGATGTAACCAGAGAAATCAAATGTGTCGTGTCCCACTCTTCTCACCACCATTTTCCTTCAACCTCAGTCCAAAATAGTACAACTCTGACAAGTCTGTACTGCCAAGCATGATTCTCTGTAGCAAGATTCAGATAACATGTTACAGTTAGTTTTTCCTCCAATCTGTCTAAAAGGAAAAGCATTGGACATCCAAAGCAGAACCACAAGCACATTTGTATCATGCCCTTGAAGGCCCTAAGAAATGGCTGAAAGGCTTGAAAGAGGGTCACAAGCACTCTAATTTTTATTAGCCTTCAAAATATTCACACTTGCAGTAATCTAAAGGGGGTCATCCATCTGCACTGGACATCATGTTTAAAGCCCAGTGCAACTTGCCATAGTTATGAGAACACGTCACAAGACAGAGTCACTGAGGTTCCAAAGTTACTATAACTGATTTAATGAAGAGCAAAAGGCATTTGTTTGTTATAATAGTAGCTTGTTCCTGTATGGAGTTCCAAAGACAAAGTAGATTTGAAACCCTGACATTATGCAAAGACTCAAAAACCAGGAGGTGGAATCATGTGTAAATCCCAGCTTGTTTCTATTTCATCCTCTCCAAAATAAACATCAGAATTTTTCCATGCCAGGTTAATTTTCTTCCTAGTCATAAATCCAGCTACAGAGTGCTTCCATAACTTTTTATAGTTCTGTCCTCCAATGACAAGAAACAGATGAGTCACATGAACTGTTCATAATGTCACATTAACAAAGACAGGGAAGACAGAGGAAAAAGGATACTGGATATGTTCTACCAGCTCCTCACATTCTTGTAGCTTCCTGTTTATTCAAAAGCTGCATTACCTCTAGTGAAATAACCACAGCTGAAAACCTGTGAATGCATGTGTTACAGACAGGTCACTGTAAGCAAATCTGAGGTCTGATATGCTTACAACCACAACGTGCTGTATTTTTATTTCCGCTTTCTCAGTACCAGCAGTCATACACTTCAGTTTGAATATAAACTTGGAGCAGTATGATCCTCAGAAAAAAAACATCTGTAAAAACCAAACAGGTGCTAAAGGCAAACCACCTTCACATTTACCACGGATTATGTTGGGGCGGGTAGTCTGTTTTCATACAGCAAAGGCTTCACTGTTCCCAGAGAAGTAGGACTGAAGCACCAGACAGAAAGAATCTTGAAGTCTTGAATCTTCCCCTTTCCATCTCCAGAGGTGTGACAAATACAGTATGTGTCTGAGCAAGCACTGACAGGCATTACAAAAATCTTCATATCAAAGTACTTGTTTGTATCAATGGCTACAAATATTGAGGCAGTACTGACTGAGACCATCTTTAATGTGATCTGGAGTTCACCTTCCTTGCAATTGTGTGGCCAGGTCACACAGCCTGGATCACAGGAAAGACTGTTTGCCACAGAGCGAGTTTGTACTTACTTCAGCCAAAGGATCACAGAATGGTTTGGGTTGGAAGAGATCTTAAAGCTCATCTAATTCCACCCCCCCTGCAAAATAATGCAATTCCTCCATGACTGTAGCTCCTCTTAAACACAATATATTAACAGAGAGTGAAGTCTACAAGTCTTACTAGTATATTTCAAGCGCAAACAACTAGATCTGTCAGGGGAGAAAAAGTAAAGAGTATTTGTGAATATCTGCATTGCCAAAAAAAAACCTTAGTACTAAAATTATTTCTTCTGCTCACTATCAAGGTAAATGAATGAATCCTAAAAAAAACCCCATTCAAATAACAAATTCTCATAAAAACAGGTAGAAACAGAAGCATATAAGGAAACGTACAAAACACAAATGCATCTGCCCAGGGTTCAGTGCTGTTGAAATGTATGACAGAACACTATGCACCAAGGAGAGAAAAGTATGGCATCAAATTCAGAAAGCTGCAAGTACTCTGGAGGAATGGATTATGTAATTCAGCAAAGTGCTTAATTCTCCACTTCTGAAGTAAAAGGGCAGGAGAGAGAATAGATAAATCTAGATCTGGAAAACTGGCTCAGCTCTAGAACTATAGAAAGTGACCTTGGACTTCCATGGACTTTTAAAGTATACACAAAAAATTCATAAAAAGCAAACATAATTATGGACTCAATCAACAGCCTTACATGCAAGACAAGGAAAATTATTCTACTAGTTTACCTTGTGAACTTGGACAGTACAGACTGTGATTAATATGGGGCACTGCACATCAAGAATATTAATAAACTGTGTAGTCCAGATGATACTGCAGTGGTTTTTGAAAACGTGATTTAGCAAAGGCTGATGTGATATGATTTACTTGCATACCTTAGGTCACTTTTCCTCAACATTTCTTGAATTAAAGAACAGTTGAATGTTGTCCTGTGTCCACTGAAATTAGGGCAAAATAGAGGACACAGCCATCTCACCACAGCACTTAAGCATGGAAACAGCTTGTCTAAGGTGGAAGTAGAATTATGTTCACTAAACAATTAACATGTTCACTAAACATTGACTACCACTGTATGTGTGTATGTAACTCTCCCCATGATGAACAAGCAAACAGCACCACGAGGTGATGCCTTGGAGTGGCTACCTGAAAAGAGAGGCTAGACAAGATCAAGACAATAAAAGTGGGTATTTATTGAAGGGCCTTCAATAAGGTACACTTATGGGCAGAGCCCTAGGGCTACACCCAAAATAGATGTCGGGTCACAGGTTTTTCACACTTTTGTAAGTTTGGTCCATTTGCATATCAGGGGTAATTCTCCAATTACAATTTCAGGTAATGATGTCGTTACCCCAAGTTTGTTCCCCCTTTCTAGAAGTTTAGTTTACATATTTTGGGGCCTGGGAAAACAAGGTGTCCTCGAGTCCAGGCCTAGAGAGGATTTGTTATGTGTAACCAGAATGGGAGAACAGTAGCTAACAGGCTATACAGAGTTTTAGAGTTACACACTAAAGCAGTACAGGATCTGAAAAATATAAAAGCTAAATCCTAAGGCATCAGAGGGATACCCTCTGCATTTCTGCTGTTACATACAAATCTCTAAAGCACATTCAGAAATTATAGTCCTGTCCCACGACCATGTGAAATACCAGGTACAGAACTATAGGAAACATCACATGTAACACAAAGAAAATGCAAAGTAGCCTGCTAGTACCTGCCAAGATCAAACAAACTGGCAAAACTATGTATCAATAAGAAGAATCTGTAAGAAGCTTGGAAGAATCCAATATATAGTAATAAGAAAGCTAAACATGTTAGCATTTTAGCTGATATTCCCACTTTACTGAATCAACAATATATTTCCGACATACTAAGATAAATAGGAAACAAGAGGGAAAGCCTAGAAGAGGAAGAAAAACTAAGCTATGTGTCTCTGAAGGAAGATACCCTGCGTGATTTAACACAGGCAAGAGGTAGAGATTTAACCCTACTCAAAGCTGGTTCCACAGTAATATACCAGACTCCAGAGCAGGAAGAGCTGCAGTCAAAGGTTACACAGAGAAGGAACAGGTTTATGAGGCTGGAGCAATTGAGTGCTTTACTGTTTGCATTTTTCTGACTTGCCGAGAACTGCAGTAGCAAAGATCAACAGTAGAAAGTATTAACATATGTCTGCAACACTCTTTCTTGTTGCTATTAACACCTTTATTGACAAATGGCTACAATCCACTAGTGGAATTTATAACTGTTTGGCCATTCAGATTTGGATTGCTCAGAGATTTCTTCATCTGATATAAATACAATACCATCCCTACAGATTCACAGACTTAGGCAAAGATTCTTGGCAAATCTCCAACTGGATAAATGCCAGATTTATTACTCTGTGATATTATTCTGTGTAAAGAAAAGCTTAAAATCAAAGGCTTGTGCTTTTAGAATTCAACATGGGTTTGCACTTAGCTTCCTATAAGCAGAATTTTATCACATCAATGAGAGAACAAGCTACTTAATATTACTCTTCACTTCGGGAAAGTATTTTTTCAAAAAGTATTAAAGTATTAACCTTAGAAAACCCCAGTTTCTTCTGTATACGTAAAATTCTATCTATAACTCCAAGCCAGAGTCAATCAATTCTAATTACAGTTACTAATTGCAATTTTCCATTAATATGAAAGATATTTATTCCTTACCTTTTACTTTTGCAATAACTGTTCCTGCAGCACTAAGAATATCAACTGAATTTAGAGTCTGATGTTTATTTATCACTGCTTTTAAAACACGTAGCAACTCCCCCAGACGTTCATGTACTACTTGATGCAGGCCATCATGATTTTCTGAAAAAAGTAAAGGAGAAACTGCATTAAAACAGTGAATTAACACCCAATCACATTCCAAAGCACTTCGACAGTATTAAGCTACATGGAATTCTAGCCCACATTGAAGCAGAGCCTAATAGGAATAAAGAAATTGTTACAGGATAGAATTATACTAGCAGTTGCCAATAGTAAACTTGCAATATTGTACATCATTTACACAAACTTACTTCTCACAAAAAGTCAAGCAAGTATACTTTAAAAAAACGGGGGGGTTGGGGGGGTGGAAATTCTACACCGATACCCTAAGGTTTCTGAACTAAACCATCATCTTCTTCTCATGTCATTTCATCAACCACCATTTTGATAATTACATTTACGAAAACAGGTATCAGCAAAAGCAGATTTTGATTGCTCATTAAGTATTTCTTCACCTGATACAAATTCGACACCATTTCTGTATATTTGTAAATTAAAAATTCTGGCAAATGTTGGTTCGCTTTTAATTAAAGTATTAGCAAAATCTTAAGTATCTTTAGTATATAAGCCTAGATCTACAAAGGTCTGTCTTTAAGCACATCAGTCCTGGGAAGTAACTTGAACATCTAAATTAGGCCTAATCAGAAAAATTCTCAAACACACACTCCAAGACAGTGATGCTTTTTACAGCATATGCCTCTTGCTATGCGTGTCTAAATCCCAACTCCATCTTAAGTTTTTTAAAAAAATACTTCTTGTTGCATCCATAGCACAGGTTAACCCACAAGCTCTTCTGTTCTGTTACAGAAAAGGTGCTGGTGCATGGAATTAAAGTTTCTCATGTGCTAGAGTGCTGCGTTGCAAGTTGTGGTAAAAAGCTTTCAAATTCAGGAAAGTCTAGCTTATGAAAAAGAAAAAGAGGATCTAATACAAGCTGACTCACTTCCCCACCGAGCAGAGGCAATTCTGTGTTGTCTGTGGCCATGATAACAAACAGGTCAATACAGACAATTACAGTACAGTGCAAATTGATCCAGCATTGCTCAGAGAATAGTTTCAACTTAGAGCCATTTTTTCTGGTGACAAGACATTATATTTAGTCTAGAGGCACCTAAATTTTTCTGAGGAATCCACATAGTACAACATGACACATCAGTACAGTAGATCACTGCTGTCAGGTGTGCAGGTGGGGGGGGCTACACACAAATTATAGGTACAATAGCAAGTCTCCTAAGGACTGCTGTGCTTTGGGTTTTATTTCCCTACATGCCATATATCAGGAGATTTTTTTTTTCCCAACTCAGAATGGCTTATACATCATCAAAGGAAAAAACCTTGACTCAGGAAGTACACTAAGGTAAAAACTATCTACCATTCCCGGGCACATTTCCTGCTGGAAGGGACAAGGAAGCTCTGTTTGTAACAGGACACACAAAAGTCTAGGAAAACCTATCTTAAACAGCAGTAAATTAGGGAAGTTCTAGGTAACTTGTTAAAAAAAACCCCAACCAAACCAGTTGGGGCTTTATCTTCATTTATACCTACATATAATGATTTTTAACTGCCTCAAACACAGCTAAGGCAAAAAAAAGTCAAAAGCCTGGTACTCAACACGGCCATGATTCAGTGCAGCCACACTAGCAGCAGAGGTTGTTTATGACAAACACACATTGATCTCAAGGCATACTATGGCTCAGAGTTCAGAACTTAATGGGGAAAGCAATCCAGGCTTGAAGTGGTTTCCATGAAAGCAACAATAGTAGAAGCTGCAGCCTTGGATAAGAAATGTTTTATAGGGGATATGAAAGAAGATAAGAAAATTCAAAAACACATGAAAATACCAGATAGAACCAATTGCTTATCCAAGTCTTTCAATTCTATGTAACACACCTCAGATGGTTAAAGTGAGCAAGCAGGAGCCTCGAAACAGAAAAGGGCGATTCTTCTTGTAAGAGACCTGTGGTATTACTTGCCAAAATACAGCATTGACACAAGAAGTTTACATGGAAACAAGGAGAGACTGGACAAGTTAAGCTTCCCTGTGGGTTACTAGTGAGTCAGTAAAAGCCTTGGTGGGTCTGGCCATGAGTTTTGCCCTGTGCCTTGCACAGCCTGTGGGTGCTGCTGCTTAGGAGCCTAGACCAGACTGGCTGCTTTCAGCAGTCCAGTTCCCCAGCATCCCTGACTGCTGCACCACAGCTGTTCCTACACACAAAATGGAACTGCTGCCTCTGAGTTAACTTAATTCCTTTTGAACCTGCCTTCACAACTATTCATTCAACTACCTCACACTTTTTTCTACTGAACTACCAAGCACATAACTTGCAACACCTCAAGAATTCTACTAAGCAAAAACAGTTCAGAGCATACGTCCAATCTCTCATTTTTATTTTTCTCTAACTACTCAATTTTGGCAATCATCACAGCTCAGACAGTGCGTTAGACACAGCTTTAGCCTAAGCCAGTATGGCCACTGCCACCTTTTAACACTCAGAAAAATGTTATAGCTGTCAAAAGGAAAACAAATAATTTTAATGGTCCCTTCAGGCTTTAATCCATCATTTGTACTCCATCAATGCAATAATAAATGCTGCTGGGAGTACCAGGCAGCTCCAGGCAAAGGCAGTGATGAAAACGAAAAACAGCAAAGCTGTACTGATGCCCACATAATCAAAGTGGATCAGACTACACAGAAAATATATCTTAAAATTACAGTAACATTATCTTCAGGAATTAGGGTATTAATAGTTAGAGGTAATTCAAATTAGTTCATTACTAAATACGTCTAGTGTGTAGACTTAAGTCTTGAAATTCTTAAGGAGGTAGTCCTTGGAGCTTTTATCTTATCTCTTCTTACAGAGGTAGACAACTATTCCACAGTCTTTCATCAGAACTAATTATTTTTATTGGCAGGGTTGGGATGGATGGGCTTTTATGAAGCTATTTGAAGACTATATGCCACAAACCATCCCCATCAGCTGTCTCTGTCTAAGCAGGATATATGCAGTCCTCACAGGAAGGGCATGAATATTGTGGTCAGTGGGCTAGGGATGGTTTGCACAAGTGCACCATTTGACCAGAACTGCACCTCTTGCCTCACCAAGATGATGATGGTGGCCCTGCCTTCTGACACACAGATGCTCACTTGTGTCTGGAGAGAAGAACTCCTAATCATGGGATCAGAACACCCATACCCCACTGCCGGATCATTTTGGCAACATGCTAGGTAGACTTTTGGCAAATAGGGGAGGGGAAACAAGGCCATAAAGCAGCCCAACCAATCTAAAGATTACTGTTAGTTTGAGAGTGCTCAGGAAGGAGTGTATCACAGACATACATCAAACAGCATGAATTATTCTTGGGAGTTCAGTGTGACTCACAACAACAGACTTGCCATTATAGGTCAAAAAAGTCTCTTAAGGTTCCTTATGTGTTTGGTGTAGACAGAACACCACCACCCCCCACCGCCCCCAACGACTAATTAAAGCAAAATTGATCCCAAAATGCAGTTTCTTACATTAAAATTTGATAATATATCTTGCCAGAACAATAGAGCTGGGGAAAAAGGCAAAATAAGGGAGAAGGGGAAGAAAGAAAGAAAAATCTTGAAGTGGACACAAGCCCCTTCAAGTCTGAAACAGAAGTAACAAGCTTCAAAGGGAAATGCTAGTTGAAAACAACCACTGAGTTGAATTAAATGTTTATCATATCATGCAGGAGAACACTATCACTGAAATAATGCAGTCAAGCAGGAGATTACTTATTTGTACTCTCAAAAGCAAAGGTCTGGCTACACCCAACTTAGATTTCTTTGTATTCCATCACTGTATCACTTGTTTACAAAATATCTGAAACATTGTTTCCGTGCTTCCAGAAGACAAAAGGTCTGTGACAAGTGGTGCTTGGGGAGAGGTGGGGGCAGAAGTCATCAGGAACCACAACTACACTGCATTCACAATGACTGAGACCAAACAGACACTAAACCAGAGATTTCCTGTTCAGGACAGATTTAGAAACCTCAGGTAGCAAAACAGTCTAAATATGCCAGATTAACAGAAACACAGTTTTAATGCTAAGAAGTCTGAAAATGGTTGAGATCAAAACAGTGGTAGAGCAAATACTGCTTACAGTGAAAGGAATGCACAAGGAAATGTCCAATGAGTACCTGCAGCAATTCAATCTAACTGAAGTAGTCATAAAAAATAATTACTTTCAGTTTTTCTTCTGTCCCTTGTATCACTGTACATATTTGCTGATGCACATGAAGTCAGCAAGAAGTTCTCCACCAATGGACATCATATTACTTTAAAACATCTCTCAAGCTTAATAGCATGAAATGAAAAATCCATAGAATTCTAAAGCCATGACTGCCAGTGATCCTGCAACACAGAGGCCATCTCTGAGCACTTGAGTTCAGCTGTTCACTCAGGTGACTAGTTTACTGCAGTCTCCTGGAGGAGTGAGTCAGCCCCCTACCTCTCAAAAAGAAAAAAACAGCTCTTAAAACTGAAGGCGAAAAAAAAAACCAAAACAAAAAACCAGCTTGGATAGAGCTTAGTAGCCTATCTGCAATCTTTCATTGTGGGGTTGAACTGTCATTCCCAAGAGCTGAATACAAGCTCTTCTCAAATGAAAGCATACTCTGTAGGAGAAGTGGAGAAAGAACAGGGTGAAAAACCATGTATTCAAAGCTGACAAGCCTAATATACAAGAATGACAGTACTAAGCAGCTGGAAAGCCTGTCGTTTGCCAAGCTATCTCAGTAGCACACTATTGCCATTAGCATCCCACTTCTCAATGGTTTTAGTCACCACATTTTATAGCAGCTCACCCATCTTTAATGTAAAAGCATAATCTACCTATTTTCTAATTTTATGTATTTCTCAAAGGGAAGTGTTTGTGTAGTAAGTTACTAAGCAATAATGTCCTTACAGCTATGGATTCTATTCACGCAAAACAAAATCAAATTTGCTCATCAAGCTTGTCAGCACCAGCCACCCTCCCTGCCAAGTCAGGGCTGGTCACAATACACGCAGTCAGGAAAGGCACTGCTGTGTCAGTTGGCTGGCATTCTTTTGTCTGACCTGATTTATTGTTGGCCCAAACATTTCTGAAGTTGTTTATGTCAACAAATGTTTGCCAGGATAAGTTTAAATATAGACTAACAGTCTTTTCCCCACTACACTGCTCTTCAGACCCATACCCAGTTCTACTTACCTCTTCTTCACCTAGAATATTAAGGCCTTTCAACAGCAGCAGACTCTCTACTACCTGATTTCCACCAGTCCCAAAAGAAGGGAAACCACCAACACAACTACTGTTTTGCTGTGGCTAAAAGTTTGTTTAGAATGGAAGTTGGTCACACTAATGAGAGACAGGGTAGCAATACAGATATAACAATTGAAAAGTAACGCATCCCTGCAAAATTCTTTGAGTCAGAATGAATGTGAGACTGTCAAAGCAGATATTCTAGCTCACAACATGTAATAAGGTCCAGCTTACCGTTAGATGCTTTTTACAATTAGAAAGATGTGATTAGTTATGTCACGCATTCAAATAGTTTTCAAGAACGTTACACAGTGTGGAACAACCCACCATGCATACTCTCTACAGCCACAAGTCTATATACACAGACAAGTCTCTTTAGACTGGGGGGAAATCTACATAAACACCCCATTTGTCAAAATCTTACTAGAAACAAGGTAACTTGGATTTTTGCACAAATATTTTCTCCATCTACCTTCATGAGCACACTATGCCTTCACTATGATCAGCATCTACCAAGAACTCACTCTATGGACATTTCCAGTACAATAAATGGAACTGATGAGAACACCTAAATGCCCATTGTAGCCATCACCCTCACTAGGTCTAGTCCTCATTTTGAGAATTCCCTTTGCAAGTCTCTTCTCCTGGGATCACCTGAAGTGTGCGTACTTCACCTCCCCTTCTACTGAAATATAGGAGTCTCAATTCCAGTTTTAAGCACCATTTCACATCTTCTCCACAGATCTTGGCCTCTTCCAGGACAAACAGGCCAGATAAAATAGACCTGCAAGATGGTGGTGAGAACAAGCACACCAACTGGGAAGCAATTTCCCCAATATCTAGATTCAGAACTTTTTATTAAAGTTCCACCTTACAGAATGCAATCAGCTCCTCATCACTTCCAATCTTGGAAGGATTCAGAAGAAAGATCCTTGAGTAACCAACATTTCAATATGCAAGACCAATATCTTGGCTAAGAGACCATTCATTCTTAATTACTAAAAATCTCATTTTTGACCTTGAAGTAAATTATATCCTGTTTCTAGTACATTATATAGAAGGATTACATGGTATCACTAGTTATGCCATCTAGGGCAGGGGAAAAAAATTAGCATTGTAATGAAGCTGATCTAAAGTAAAACAGATTTAATCTAAATTCACATTACCATCATCTTCATCTATGTCCATATTGCATACTAGGACACTGTCAGCACTCAGGTCTGAACCTGATCCAGACTATGAGACTTCCCAGTGAGCATCACAGAGTAGGCAAAACAATCACATAACAATGGACTGTGTGGAAATCACCTAATTCCTACATCTGCAGTTTGGCAAACAGTCCCAGATTAAACCATCATTTTCTTTTTGCCCTCCTCTCTCTGCCAGCCCCATTCTAACACGATTAACAGCCTGGCATATTTGTCTGATTTAACAGAGTTCACTACCTCATTCGAAAGACCACAAGAATTCATGAGACACACAGTGAAAACATGTTCTACATTGATTGTGGTTTGACCATAGCAAAGTTATCGATGTCCCTGCTGTCTGGTCTGCTGTTGAAGAAGCTTTTTTTTAGGCATATGTCTAACCACATACAAGTTAGACATGATTTTCATTGATTGTATGAATATAAAATGAACAAAACTTTTTCCTTTAATGGTGGTAGAGATATTTGTTGGTGGCCATAGCTCAGGAGTGATGAGAAAGCAGCAGTCTTAGGTACCATATTTCTTCCTTTATGTGGCTACATGCTGCAGATGTAAGGAAAAGAACATTTTAATTCACTGAAACACTCAGAGAATTTCTGGAAGAATTTATTCCTGCAAAATCTCTAGCAAGGCTGGAAGCTGCCAAAGGCACTAGTGAAGACACCACCTTTCTACCCTGTGCACAATGCAGAATTAGAAGCTACCTACCCATCCCTCTGTCAAGAAACATTGTACTTAGAGCTTCCAAATTAGCAAGGTAGCCAGTCCCAGCCTTTTTGTTCATCAGTATCATGGCAACCCCTGTTGTCATGGCATCATTAAAACACACCACACCGAATTCACAGTCTTTGGCAACATGTGCTCCAACCAATGCTCTAACCACATTGTACAGAAACAAAAAATGACAATTTACGGAAAACAATCAGTTAAGAAATTATTTCAATGAGGCAAATCTAGGGACATGTGAAGTTTGATTAGGAATGAGGAAAAGAAAGTAATAAAAATAGTAACCCAAACCCCTGTATTTGAAATAAAAGCATAGAGTTTTGTAAGGGGTTTTTTTTGAGAAGAGCAATATACTGACCCAGTTCAGTGAGAATGCATTGAAACTTCCTGCAAACAGCTCACTGAATACAGTATTCTGAAAGTAGCACTGTCTGATTTCAGTTATTCCACACAAATAATGTTTTTGTAATACAAGAAAGCATTTAACATTTGTCAAGTTAATTGCGTACGTACAGTTAAAGTACTAAATTTGATCTTAAAATCAGGTTGCACAAATTGAGATTAAAATTAAAAAGCACCTGGTACTTTGGGGGTTTTTTTTTGTATTTTAAGGGTAGAAGTTCTGTCTCTACTTTTTGAAGTAAGCACGGTATATGCAGGCTTGCAATTTTTGCAGAAAAAAAATATTCTTGGGTAAAACACAAAACTATCCCCCAGCCTTCCAGGTTAAGTTTTCTAGCATGATGAACTTTTGTTATGTATCACAAATGCCCAAATAAACCTTCCAGATTTGTCATTTGCTATCAGGGGTTGGCCAAAATACAGCAATCTATCAATTTAGATTTGACCACTAACCATGCTGATTAGCCTCTGATGTGACCTTGAGCTGTGGTGGGTTTTGTTTTTTATTGAACTGGGGTAACATTCACACCCCATTTTAGTTATGGACCAATTCTGTACTTGTGAAGTCAAAACTTTTTTAAGAAGTCCTTCTTGACTACATATATAGAGCAAATCCAGACGAAATTAATTTTCAGAAATTAAAGTTACAAAAATAAAGATGTCTTAAAACAATCTTTTCAAAACGTCAATAAAATCAGTGTATATGCAAAATACATCTGAATAATCAAAATCTTCTAATTCTGCCTACACTGAAAGCAGTTACATATTTTCCTTTTGTTGGTTTGCCAACTGAAATCAGCAGAAAAGCTGTTACTTCATATTCATTTCACATTTAAATTCATAGATGAATTCCCCATTTGTTAAAGTGGGGAAGCCTTTCAGAAAAAAAACTACCACAATGCAGTTTTTAATCTATTTCAATATGCTGTACACTACACGCCTTTAATTTTTTTATTCTACTAGGCTTGAGATTCCAGTCAACTAACCTTGATGTGTTCTGTCATGCAGTTTAATCTTTAGAATACTTTAATCGTTTATTAAACCAAAATTTAGAGACCAGAAACCAGTAATGAAAATTGCTAGTGTTTCTTTACCTGTTTCTGACAAATGAGAGTGAAAATACTACATGGTCATTTTAGTCACTGTTCATTTCCCTGAATCTTCCCAGAGATTAAGAATGAAGCTAGGTGAGGACAATGCTTCAGCAGTTTCAGAACAGACTTTAAGTTAGAGCTGGAAATTGTCAAGTGGACATAAGGCTATATTCTTTAGTATGAATACATTAGCAATAAATCTGGTCAGCCACAGCTCACAAAAAAATCATATCCATTGGGAAAGGCAACCATACCACTAGTAGTGACTAGTTACTTATTTCTTATTCAAGGATATTTCACTAAAACTTAGTCAAACAGTCACTAGACTGAACAGCTGCCAATGGAAGACACTGTTAAAATAAAATGAGAACTCTTATGCTCTAAGCAACTATGTTCCTTGCATACTGGTCCAAGTTCTGAGAGCATATGAAGCGATATTCACTCAACATTTACAGCAGAAATTTTCTGAAAAAAAGAACAAATCAGAAAATGAAAAAATCACCACCAGGTTGATCATACCATATCAAACTTGCACACAGAAAGGATAGTATCAAAGTTATGGTTTATTCGATCTAAATAAAATAAATTTAACCTTTGGTAACCAACATCAAGAGATTATCAAACAATACTTAACCTTTAACGCATGTTAATTTTAGTCTAAAATGCTGTTTGTTCTACATGCCTGCTCCTTCCACTTTTAGCCTAAGCCACTGAGTGAGTGAAGAAGCTATTTTACTGCTGCCTGCCCACCTAGTTTTCAAAAGACCACACAAAGCCAGGATTATGAGATTATACGGTGTTAAACAAGGGGTGTGTTACTTCATGCATTTATTTTAAAGGATCTTTTAAACACAATTATGGACTGCTATAGGATGTGATAGCAGTCCATTTCTGGTTTGTTGATTAAAAGAAAAAAGTTACACTTTAAAATCAACATAGATTTTAAGTGGTATTCAAATCACTAAAGCAGCAGCTAGAAACATTAGTTGTGTAGAAAACTGGTGAGCATAAAGGATTAAGGATTATTTGAAGTTCCTTCACTGAAGTCCTGCTGAAACAACCACCCAGGAGAGTAAAGCCTGACTGCATAACTCACACAGGTGACAGAGAGCCATTTGAATGGCCCAAAGGAAATACTTTAAAAATCTTCCCATTTACTAGACTCAGGAACAGTCAATCCCCACTGCAATACAGTGTTTTGGTATCAGTTATTTCACACCAAAGCATTTTTGATGATTTTGTGTAAAGAGAAAACACAATTAACACTATCATTAAGGCAGCAACTGATGTCACACTGGCACTTGCACTTCCCAAAACACCACAGTAACTCACTGTACATCTCAATATTAATTTTTAATAGAGTAGTATTTCTTCATAAACACCTTGCAACAGAAAGGTGAAAAACACCACAGAAACCATCTGCTCTGTGGTTCTGGATTTAGCCAGTTGTTTCTCCCTAGTATCACTAAAGGTAGGCATCAATGCTAAATTAAAAATTTATATGCTCCAGACCTATTGCTTTCTTTCCACATTAAGTTCACAGCCACCTTCTCTAAAATCTCATGTCTAGTCATTATCTGAAGCCAATTACACCTAGGAGGAGTTCTCCATTGCCTGCTGAATTTGTTTGCTCATCCTTAACACAAGGGCTTCAACATGAATACCAGAAACTATTTAATCTGACCACTCTGCAGTCTGAATCCTACTGTTAGTTGCCCCTTCTCCACCACTGGCATAAGCTATTTATCACAGTCACTTTCTCAAGGCCCTTCAGGAACTGTCTTCACTCAACTATCACAGTTCATGTATGCTGCTAAGCTTTCAGATAAACAACTTGCAGCTTACTCAACACAGCACAAAGGATACAGAACTACCCCCAAAAAAAGCTGCCTCCTTCAACTGCTCAGTGTTGGGAGTGGATAACCTACTTGTGAGCTGGGACCACAGCCCATTTTCTTGGCTACCACTATTCCACTGCTCTGCATCTCCAGTGATTCCAGTAAACACTTTCTTCCCACTTGTTGTCAGCACTGGACAACATCTGGACAGATCTTTTAGTTCCATAGTTGTGGTAGTACAAAATACCTTATATATACCCTGTACACAATGAATGAATGAAATAAAACATCCACAGGAGAAACAAACAAAAAACCCCACAGAAAAGCATTCTACTAAAGAATCCATTCATACCACTATCAACACTAAAACAGCAAGATGAATTTGTGAACACTGAGCAGTCTTTAAGCTAATGCTTCAGGAATACCATGTCCATAACTATTTCAGTGACATCTGATCTTAAAACCAGAGCTAAGAATATAGCTGTAGTCCAAAAGTAGAACATTAACTGAGATGTTACATTTCCTCACAACACAGAGCCCTAAAAAATCACACCTGCATAAACTGGAAAAATTTAAATTTAATACTTAGAGAAGAACTTGGAAATGCCAAGTACAAAACTAACATTTGTCCCCAAGTCCTAAAGATATCAAAGCCTCTTTCTGAAAAGGCATGAAGGTGCTTTAATTCCACCACACAAATATACTTCCTGCAACTTACTGATCTACAATCCTGCAATTGAGGTTTTCAACTATTTTTTCATTTTTTAATGCATCTTTGCTGAAACTTCCTCACTAGGTCTTTCTCATCTTGCAGATTTCTAAAACTGGGAAAGGACTGAGACACTACAAGAGTTAGAAGAACACCTGATTCCTTCCAAAATAAGAACCTCCCCTTCCCTTTAGCATGTACGTGTAGCAACATCCACAATCCCACGGTCATTCTGTGTCTCATGGACAAGCAGTACCAACAGAACTTGTACCCCATCATCATGAACTGCTGCAACACCCACCCACCTGTTGGTCCTGAACCA
The DNA here is from genome assembly GCA_013398055.1 of Ifrita kowaldi. Taxonomy (NCBI): domain Eukaryota; kingdom Metazoa; phylum Chordata; class Aves; order Passeriformes; family Cinclosomatidae; genus Ifrita; species Ifrita kowaldi. The sequence continues at coordinate 149,555 of VZRS01010054.1, read as the reverse complement.
AAGTTATGCACAGCAGAGAGAATCAACATATTTGAAAAAGGGAACATGTTATATTACTAAAATAGCTTAAATATCTGAAGCAGTTCAGTCATGACAAAGAAAACAAGACTGAAGAGGCAAGTTTTGTTAACTTAAGATTAAAACTGGTTTATCAACTAAAAATAACTCTAATTGGCAAGTAAGGATTCCTAAATACTTTTAAAAATTAGTCCAAGAAATTATTCAAGCAATGAACGAGAAAAAAATAGTGAAAAGGAAAATATCGTTTGTTCAGCTAAATCACAGCCTCTACAAAAGAAAATTCCTCAAGTCCTAGGTTTTGCAGTTACGCTGTTCTGTAACAAATGTCATTAAGATGAAAGTTTAACTCAAACATAACTATTTTCTACAGCCTTGCATGAGTCACCTCTGTCTTCCAGAAAAAGGAGCATTTTAGGCAGACAAAGGAATAAGTCCCCATAAAATTCCTACTTTCCTGAAAAAAGGGAAACAGCCGCCTATGAAAATCAAGGTTCAAGCTCTGTACCAAATCTCCTACCCTGCCATGCTGTTCTAACTCTAATACATTACCAAGACATTAGACCTAACAATCAAATCACTAAAACTGTCAGATTAGATGAACATCTGCTCAGAATTAAGAAACAAGTCAGCTTCAGTTCTGTGACCTAGCTACATAAATAGGAAGAACAAACACTTCCAGCAAAACTTGTGAAAATGAATGGCTTAGTCTATGAAAGCTTCATGAAGTCAAGATCACTAAGATGACAATCACAGCTGTTAACTCTACGCTGTCAGACATACAAAAATTATTTGTACCGATGTTCTTTTATGTTGCAACTTTGATAAACTGATGCATCAGCAATGAGAAAATTGAATATTTTTGTGGATCTGCTATAATACATTTTGCCAAGAGTGGGAAACTCATTTATGGGAAGCGGTTTTTGTTTTGTTTCTAAACACAAGAACTCCTACATGTACATGGGAATTACTGTTTAGAACACAAGACTCAGACTGGATATGGATCAAATCTTATCTTTCAGATGTTAGGACAGAGATACAAATTGGTTTTGAGAGATACAAAATGGTTTTTGGTTCAAGTGTTCCTGCTTCTTAAGCTGCAAACTATATTAGAAGAATTTTTGTTGTTGAAAGGCCTAGCTTTACTTTCAAAAAGGAAAATACGACTATTCATCCTTTTCCTCACTAGTGACCTTTCATCTTGCTGATCTTGTAATTTCAGTTCCATTAGTCTAGTTGCTGTGATGGAAAGGGAAGCTAATGCTAATTAACACAAGAGCTAAGGCTCCTTAAGTATTTTGAGCTCCTTTTGTACATCAGAAATGTGAAAAGGAGGAAGAATGAAGTTTTTCCTTGTATTACTTTTTTTTGTACTTCAAAAGCAACATAAAAATGAAAAATGCCTGTGCTCTCTTACAAATAGTTCAGAGTTTTCCTAAAGAAAGATATGCTAATTATTTAAGTCAACAAAAATATCTGACTGCACATAAGGGTTGATTTTACATTTTAAACACTCACGGGCCTTCAAGACACCCCCCTCCTGACTGCTGATCTTAGACACTATAGCAACAAGTGAACATTTGTTCTGAAGGAATGTGGAGTATGCAACTGGGGGAGGGGTAGTACTATCAGCCACAAACTTATCTCCTGGTCCACTAAGTTAAATAATAACTTCAATCTTTCCTGAAACAGAACGAATAGCATTTACTATCCAACATTAGCAACCAGCATTTAACAGGCAGCTTACAGTTTGACTATGAAGAACACAGATTTGCTTGAACTCAACTTCAAGAGGAGGTTGGTTTTTCCCTCTTGTTCAGAATAGTGAAGACAGAAGAATTGTTCCATGACTGCAGATGAATTAAACAGTGCACTACCACTACAAACTTGCAAAACAAAACAAAAAACCAGCTCCTCTGACTCTGGTCATAGCATCTGAAAGCCCAAGACCCCCTGACAAAAGCCTGCAGACAGCAGACTCACAGAAAACAGGAGGCTTGGGCAAAACAGACTGTGGGATGATCTGGAGTGAAATGAAAAGAAAGGTGGAAAGTTTGCTCCCCCAGATTAAGTGCAACAGTCCTGGGGAAAACCTATGGTTCATAGTTATGCTTGGGTAACTCCTGGTTCACAGCTATGCTTGCCTCCCATAAACTGACTGTAAAATACTTCTTTTTGCATTGCTGTGGGTTTGCCTTTATCCAGGCTGTACATCAAACTTCTACTTTCTTTGCATAACTTCTCAAGTTTGAGGAAGCTGGACAGGAACGTGACTCAAGGCCAGGGATCTCAGGGCTTTCTGTCCAAGAGAGGGACCAGAAAAGGATGGGTGTGAAAGTGAAGGAAGCATGGGAAAATGACCAGGAGGTCTCTGGCTTGCTGTGGTCTTACAGCTCCACTAAGAGATGCAGCCTGTCTAATTTTTTTCCTCTAAGTTTTGCCATTTAAAAACCCAGGAGAAGCTCTTAAAAAAAAATCACTATTACTACTACCTTTCAGTTCTTAGCAATAATTTTACTTGTTTAAAAAAAATTAAGGAAGTATTAACTTTGTTCTTATCCTTGTTTATATCCTTTACATCTTTCAGCTTGAAAGACTATTTCAGATTTGTGAAAGTACAATTTCAGTTTCAGATTGACAGAACTTATACTTAGCAGTAACTACTACTTGGAGATACGTGAAAGGGTGTACTAAAGAATTTCCAGCTCAGAAAGACTGGAAGCAGATACGACTTTGCATGTAAGAAGCAGGTTTCAGAAAGGAAAGTTTAAAAGATGACTGCCAAATTCAAGTGTGCCAAAAGCACAGTGCTAAGGTGACTGATTAATTTTCCATCTACAATGCGTACTCTCTGCTTGGCTGTTCTCCCCACCACCAGCTCACCTTTCACATACTCCTGTCAAAGTTAGCATTCAATAATGCAGACTAAAGAATTGGTACAGGTTTTAGCAGTGTATGCTGTGATGCCAGACTGGAGGGCCACACCAACTCTGCCTAGAGCTTCACAGTCTTGTTCCATTTTAACCTCTGGCCACTCGTTCCTTTGCCAGGCACCTTCTCCCTCTTTGCTGGTACTCAGCACAACCTTACAGCCAGCTCATGGAACTGATCTGGCTAAAAATTAGTTCCTTTCTTCCTAGGACTAGTTTTCAGGCAGCTCTGTCCCCAAAACTTGGCTTGCTATGCGGTCACCAGAGAACTACCACCAGTGTCAGGAAGAAGCAGTGAGATCACAGCAGCTCACACAAAAGTTTCTTCATAAACTGCTGTGGAAATAGACTATCAGCATGTTTAAAACAGAGCCCCAAACATAACAAGCTTTATAATAAGAAAACAGCAGTTTTAGATGCATCCTGTAGATTTTAAGCAGTTACAGAACTGTATCAACAGTTCAGCTGCTGATGGAGAAGAGGGAAAAAAGGCAATTTCAGCAGGAGAACTGTCAGAAGTTATTCCTTCCAGCTGCCCCAGCCTGGTTTAGTCCCCGCCTCCCTGCTACTGTAGCTCGCAAGAACACTTCTGCTAACTCTGCCATGGGAACAATAACACCCAAAGCAGCAAATACAAGTTGTCAGAATTCACCTTTTAACACCTAATTTGGTTCAGCAAGAGGATGAACAATCTTATTACAGGCAAATGCATTTTAAACATGCAGTTAGTTCCTTGTGGATCAAGATTGAATAGAGCTACAAAGTACAAAAAACCCTATATTTTAATAATAAATCACAGAATTATTCTTCAGATATTGCAAGCATATTACACTTTGATAGATTCTGGAAGTGATAAACATTAAAATTCCACTTTAAATTTTTTGTCAACATCCTCAAATATTTTTAATTGTGATGTTATTTATTAGTTACTAGACCGTTTGTTTTCCCTTCTTTTTTGTGTTACATGGAATAAGAGAAACAATGTGCTACACTTTACATGGATTCCTCTACCTTTTTCTAACGATTCTCAAAGGTCATTTAATAATTCACAAGCAGGTTGTTTACACATTTGATAATCATTACGCTTTCACAGTTCCCAAAAGTTAGCTGCCCTGACCACATTTTACTTTCCCTTCTCTCATGAAAGTTTATTTATCACACAAAATATTACCCAGCAGAAAATCAGCACAATCTTCCACAAAAAGTCAAAATAGATCAGTCCAACTGCCCTCAAAGCAAAACAAATATAAAAAGTCCCGCAAACACTGCTTCCAGAAACTGTTGCAAAGAAAAGTAAATACTTTATCAGATCCTCCTTTGGAGCAGTTTGCCCACCTACCAAGCATTCACAGTATGAGGTGTCATTAGACAGGTAAATACATCTAGTTTAAGGTGTGTCAAAGACAGCACCTTTCACTGAGAAACATCAAAATTGGAATAAAGAACAAACAGCAAAATTACACCTAGTATTAAACATTATCATAAATTCAATCTGTAATCTTCACTGCAATAACTAATGAACTTCAGATTTCCCTAGCAAAACAGGACAAACTGACTTTCAAGAACACTGCCTCAGAAAAAAGGATACCAGTATTTTAAACTATAAGAAAGAAATAAAAATGGAATGCTAAAAATAGTGCAGTGCCTTAATGATACTAAAAATAGGGACAATATACATTATCAAGCCAGGAAGGGCTGAAGAGAAATCACTCACCTTTGAGCCTCAGGCACTATATCCAGGAAAAGGCTCCTGGCTTTTAGTGTAGCATGTGATTAACACCAATCTCCGTGGTGCTAAAAGAAGGTTTTGAAGTCACTAGAGATTACAAGTTCCTCATTTTGAAGAAACTATTTACCTTGAGACACCTTTAGGATAGTCCCACTGGGGTGAATATCTTATCCTTCAAAAATAACCTGATAGGTTTCAAGTTAGGTAGCATTCCTGATGCTTTTGAAAGTATTGGTCTTACTATAAAGAGAATGTAAACATTCCTGACCAGGCCATCCAGTTTCAGAAGTATTTTTGCTTCTGCTTCAGTTTAAAAAAAGAAACCAAAAAAAACCCCACAAAAAAACCCCAAAACAAAACCCCTAAAAAACCCCAACAAAAACAAACAAAAACCCCAAAATCTATCAAATTCTAAAAAATCAGATACATTCTGATCCTCAGAGAAATGAAAGATAATAGCTTTATCTTGCTAGTCTGGTTTCTAGGATACCTGGGAAAAAAGAGTATACTAACATTTTAGAATGAACTACAATTTACATTAGTTGAAGATAGGATTAAATTGAAGAAAAAAGTTTTTGCTCATTAAAAGGATGCAGAATTACCCACATGAAGGACACAATATCACACTTTGAAGGTTACTTCAAAGTTTGTGATAAAGTAAGCAAAAACTTCCAAAATATATTCTAAAGTACAGTCAAGAAGACTACATATTAAAATGTAATTACTCCTGCACTTTCAAACCACATGCAAATTTTACCCTTAGAGCTATTCACAATGAAACACAGTATTTCTCACAGTCTCAAGGGCAGACCTTAGAGTACATATTATATTTCTTAAAAAAAAAAAAAAAAAAAAGAAAAAAGCAGCAGCTATCACAAAACTAGTAGCTAACTACCTTCAGAGGAATGCTCCCTCCCTTTCTAATGCAATACAAGCAAAAGCTACTATGTACTGCTGAAAGATGAAATACTTACTCTCAGTTCATAATTAAGATATATTTTACTGTGTCCTAAATATTCTTTTGTGTGGTCTTTTCAAACCTGAGAAAATTAATCTCATTTGAGCTAAGACCACACAGTAGCATCATTTACTTAAAGCAACAATAAAGTTCCTTATATGCAGTAAAATTTGGACTGTAGTCATCAACCTCATACATAGATAACTATTGAATAGATTCTCAACTTTGCATATCAATGCAATAAACAATATTTTTTTTTGAACTGGTAGATTCTCTAATACAAGTTTGCAAGAGTTAGGTCCTGCATGTTTGGGACAAGAACTAACCTCTTCAAGTTACAGAATTCACCTTAAATGTAACTCACACTTCAAAATCTTTAACATTTTCAGTACTGCAGTCAGGTTTTTAAGCCCTCTGCAGGTCTCCATGGGAAGCAAACAACTTCTCAGTTCCTAAAACTGCTTTTATCATAGGAAGTTACTTCTCATCTTGAGTGCCACTACTCTGAAAACCACAGATTGGCTCCAGCCTTTAGACTGTACTTCCCTGTGTGTCCTACCTTTCCAAAGAGGGGTGTAAGTTGACAAAGACAATAAAAGTTTCTCACATTCTCAGCCAACAGCTGAAATGTTACTGTTGGAACTCAAAGCATAGAGAAAACTCATCAGCTTTCAAGCCGTTATGTCTTAACACTTTGTACTCAGGACTTACATTAGAACAGAAAGAAGTAAACCTGGGGCACATCAGGAAAACAGAATGCCATCAATAAAACTGAACAGTCAAATGAACAGCACTAAGAATAGCACAAATTACAGGAAATTATCTGAGTCTTCTAAGTATTAATTCAATGTACACTCTCAAATCTGGCCTTCCATGCAGGGATTGCTAGGGAATTTTTTTCATTTTCTTCTTATCAGAAAAGAAAAAAGATTGACTTATTTTGAGTCTTCTCAATAAATTTCAATTATTTCTGACTTCATGAAGTACAAATGCTACAACTGAAGACAACCTTTCAGTTCAAACACAAAAAACCAATAACAACAACTGTCTGTACTAGTACTAGCCACACGACAATCTTGCTCATCTGGAAATTTAGCTGAAGATTGGACCAAGAGACTGATGCACTAACTGCATCAGTTGCACTAACCACCACTACAGTTTCAGCCTGTCATCAAGTAGAATTAAATACAAAATTTGTGAAACAGCACTGGATTCACTAACATAGGTTCAAAAAATGCCCAAAGCTCTCCTTTAATGAAAACAATGGTAAAATATCTTGATCTTATGCCTCAGATCGGAGCATTTATAACAGAATGTTACATCCAATAGGTACAAGGCCTAAGGGACAGCAAGAACTGAAAGGTATGGAACACACAGTATTTCACTCAAGACAAGAGACAACTGCAGCTCCCTCATGTCCAAACATCTGTCAAACTTTAAAGGTCTACAGTTACATTCAGCATGTTTTGTTTGCTGTTTTGGGGTGCTTTGGTTGGTTGTTGGTTTGGGTTTCCCTTTCTTGAAAGGTATCGAAAATTTATTCAGCATTATGACAATGAGACTACTCGAAGAAATTAAATCATGTTATCATAAGGAATGCAAAGAGAAGTAGCCTTGGAATCTATGGAACATTTCATTTACCTAATACCCTCCTCAAGAGACTTCAACTTATTCTTTGTGTTACAAATCTACTTGCATTGGTACCATAACAAAACACAGCTCAAGTCTGTAATCCCAAGGCACTTAACATTCTAGTTTAGACACAAACACATGTTATAGCCCAAAATCTCACAGATTTTTCATCCAAGATTGGATCACTACATCAGATGAATGTTAAGTGAACCACGGGTGAGTAATTGCTGGGCTCTTTCATGACAGCTCAGGTACCACAAACAGGGAATACAAGCATCAGGCAGTATGACACTGAAGGCACACACTCTTGGCAATCAGCTGCCAACCACTGCAGACCCCAGCAGCAGAATGGCGACAGCTGGGAGCCACATGGTCAAGCATGAAGCTACAGCCCATCAAGAGTTTAGACAAATCTGCCAGAGAGGCAATACAACAACTAACAGTTGATGCAGAAGCTAAGGGAACAGTGGTTAGAAGCTGAAAGACCTACAGCAGACTCTAGGAACGCTTACCAAGCAAATATAAACCGTCACTGATGCAACCCTTCCAAAAAGGAAGAAATTAATTTCCTATCCCCACAACTGATTCCATCTTGGAATAATTAATGTAACTAATTTCAGGATGGTGGTAAGCTGCAAGCATTACAAACCAGAATTTTATGGACAAGAAGTCTGTTCAACCACCTTAGTAAGTTTTTGTTAGTTTTTGGACAGACAATTGTGAACATTTCCAAACATTAGAAAATGCAAACCAAACTATGCAGCTTCTAGGAGGTTGCCTCCAGCCAGCAGTAATCAAGGCCAGCATTACAGAACTCACTATATTATGGGGACAAAGATCAAAAAACACTCCCAACTGTGGAAGAGAAACATCCTTCCTTTTTAAATTATAAATCCTTTAAATGGACAACACTGTTTCACAAATTAATTCTATACCATAGCATAAAACAACATGACAACTCCTGTCTTCCATGTTAGTTTTTTTGGCTCTTCTGAGTTCAAATTTTAAACTGGCAAGTAATCAACTACTGCTGCATGGCAACGGGAACACTTCAGTGTTTTAATAGTCCTTTCCTACAGGATGCCCATTTCATTCTCAGTAGCCACCAGACACCCAACCTCACAAATAACTCTGCTCATCCTGTGTGCTCAGCAAAAACCTATAAGGACACAACGTGAGCACTAGTGTCAAATTACTGCTCTTTTAAGAATTGTTCACACACCTTTTAGCAGCAGTATTTCAGCTGTGTGCACACTCACTTGAACACAGAGGTGACTGCAAATGCTCAGCACTCAGAACATCTTATACAAAACTGCTCTGGTTGTTATTTCAGCTATTAATCTCACAAAATTTAGATAAAAGCTTTCCTGCTGAGGACCAAAACAGGACTAATGCTATTTCCCCAAAAGAACAGGAACACAACAACGCACACCTCTCATAAGCAAGAAAATTTGCAGTTTCCACCTGCTGGCAGAAGACGGTAAATACTTCTCTTGCAAAGGAAGACAGTGTAGTTATATTCTACCTTAAAACTCAAACTACTAGTGTATAAGATTTTCAAAGACCAAACCAGCCTAGAAAACTGAAACATGACCAAAATAGTAATAGAACTGTTTGGAATTAGAAAAAACGTTCAAGTGGTTAAAAAACTGATCAGTTGATGGTCTCACAAATTTAAGTATCAGCCTAGACAGCCTGTTAAGAACTTATTTTCCCTTGCTATGATTGTGAAACAGATTGCACTCTTCTGGTGAGGAAATACAGAACCCAAACTAAAAACCATCACTTCCCGTAATCATCATGCTGGGGGTGGGGAGGGAAGAGGAAGGGAGGATAAATGGTGAAGGTAAAGGGCAGGGGGAAACAACCACAGCAAACACTAGTTAAAACATACAAATAGAGTTGTTAGGGTTTCAGAAAATCTAGAAATTAAGAACAACTGACACACCTTCTGAAAGAAAAGTTTCCTTCAAATAGAGCAGCACATCTGCAAATTTTCTGACATCATTCACCAGTTGCATGATATATTCTGGATCCACAACAGGATTATCATAGCAGTCAGAGTTGGAGCTAATGCTGCTCAGAGAGCTGCTCTTGGTGCTGCGCCCCATTCCCCAATTTCCTGAATTCGAGATGGTGAAGAAGTTGGAGGTGGACAGTCGGGCTAATCCCAAACCACGCTTGTTACTTCCGCCGTTCTGCCGCAACATCCCAGCAGCCGCTGTGCTTGTAGAGCTCCCGCAGTTAACACTCACTGTCACTTGATGTCCATTGGACAAGCCAAAGGAGAAACCCTTAAAAATAGGGGAGGGGGAAGGAGGTGGAGGAGAAGGAAAAATGCTGATTAGTATAGAAACATATGTGAAGCAGTACTTTTGTACTGATCCAAAACTTCTTTCAAGATGATACTGCTTTACATAAAAATGCTAAACTGAGTACTATAAAGGCTTTTGACTATTTGAAGTTATTTAAATATGTACAGTAGATAGACTGTTGCATAAAAAAAAAATCAATGGCATGCCAAAATTATTTCAAAAGCTAATCACGATGCATGCTTATTTCATGAGAAAAGTTTCTTTCACGAATATTTATTCTGCAGATCTTAAAAATTGCATCCTGTACATTTACCAAAACCTATTCTTTACCATGAAACGTTACTACAACTGAATACAATTGCAAAAACACTTGATGTGACACAGACTATGATCAACATCCCTTCTTGCATGAACCACCAAGCTGTATTCAGCATCCTGCCTCTTAAGATAATATACGGCCTTGATTCGATAGGATGAATTTTCTCTGTGCAGTGTGCCAAGCAAAAAACCACAGCCTATCACAGTTCATCTTGGAAAGGAAAACATCCTCAAAGAAGTTACGTGGGCTTTTCAGCCTGTTATCTACTAATAAGAAAGGCAATCAAAAGAAAGACATAGAAAAGTGAAGAGAGTGAAAAAACATTTTAGTATCAAGGTTTATCTGCAAATCTCAGTGCAGTTATCTTGAATGATGTTGCTCTGCTCAGAAAGTTCCTCCATAAAAATGCACAGATTTGGGGGAGTATAAATTAAGCAACTACCTGCATTCCTTTCTTTTAGAAAAAAAAAAAAAACAAACCAGAAAGCTACTGAAAATTTTGCCGTGTCACGTTAAGCGATTCATTTCAAAGCAGCAAACTGCAGGTGGCAGAGTCAGGTACGCTTCCAGCGGCTCCCACAACGCCTGCTGTTGTTCTCTCAACACCAGGAGAAATTCTCAGTGTTTACACTATAGTGTAAACACCACAGGAAAAAAAACCCAACCAAAACCCAAACTGGAACGCAACAGCTAAAACATTAGTGTGGGTTGCAGACACATCTGCAGCAAATCTTCAAATTCAATTACTTTACCTAAAAATAAAAGTTATTATGAACTAAAAAATACAGGTTGAAACGGGTTCTCCTGCATATGTTTGCATTTGGTTAGACCAACTGAAGTAGTAGCACCTTTAACACTTTGAACACTCCCACTGTAAATTTCAATAGGCATTACTCTAATGCACTTCAATTATTTTTCCATTATTTCTGCTTTATTTCTATTTGCAGTTTAAAAATATCAGAGGAAACGTGGTCAAAGCAGTTGTTTTTGTAATTAATCTGCAGGCCTTCCAGGGAATGTGTGCTGGGGGAGGGGGAAGAAAACTTCAAAATTTAACACAAATTAACTGCTCTAATTTCTGTTTACTGCTTAAAGTCAGTACCTATAAGAGCAGTCATGACATTATACAAATAATGCAGATAATTAAGCAATTCCAAACACCTCAAGTAGATTGAAGTGAGGTTTACATTAAACATAGCGTTTAAGTAAGTTTCTTCTGTTCCCACATATAATTCTCATGGCTACAAAGCTACTTCGCAATTCTACATTGCAGTTAAGGCAAAACAAGCCACATAACCTTCTCTCCTCTTAACAAGTGTGATATCTATTTATATCGAGAAAGATTTTCATATTATTTAAAAGACATCTTTTAAGTCTGGCCAGCTTCACAGTCAACTTTTTAAGTAGCACGATGTGTTAGACCTGTTCCAGGGGCAAGCCCATGCTTTTAAAGCTGTGTTATTTCAGAAATGTTGCCTTTTTTGTACAAGTAGTACAATAATGCCACCACTTTGAAAATTATAGAAAAGATGACAGTGTTTCTGAGCGGGAAAAACTTGAGAAAACCAAAACTGAGCAGCTTAGCACAAGAGGCACCTTTTCCTCGTAAATATTAGCCCTTATGTCTGTTCCTCCAGTGTTACAAGGCAGATGGGGAAAGTTTCCCTCCCAGAACACATGCCTTTCATTACTGAGAAGTGTTCATATTTCTTCAGGAGACTCTGGCTTTGAAAACGAAAAGCATCCACCAGCTTTGCTATAAACGCCTCCAGACTCCTTTGGCTCACAGCGAGCCATTGCCCGTCCCGACGGAAAAAAGATAAAAAAAATAAAGCGCCAGATATTTCAAAAATTTGCTCTCCCAGCACAATTTCCCCGGTAGGGAGGGGAAGAAAGGGGGAAAAAACAAAAAAGTAAGAAAGAAAGAAAGGAAACAGGGGGCCACGTCGCTGGCGGGCCGAGGGCAGGGCCGCTCCCGGTGTCCTGGCTGGGGGTCGGCGCTCCGCCCTGACCCCGCCGCGCATTC
>VZRS01010054.1:0-137497 GCA_013398055.1 Ifrita kowaldi | reverse complement strand
GGGCTGACGGGCCGGAGCCCCGGGCGGCCGCAGGTGCCGCACCCGGAGCGCCGGTGCACCCGCCGTGCAGCGCCCGCACAGCGCGCACCGCTGCGGGGAGCCGAGACACAGCCGCCGTTCGGCGTGCGGACTAAGCGCGGGGAAAGGAGCCGCACGGGAGTAACCGCTGTGCGCACAACAAGCTGCACGAGTGAGGAAAAGTCCAAATTCAGGCCGCGTGGTATTTAGCAAACAGGATTTGCTTTTAAGTGATTTGGCCAACAAGAAACACAAACACCGTGGCAAAGCACAGAATAAATTTCTCATGCTCAACCTTCCACGCTTTATATTCCTGGATCCAGTTTATCACTCATTGTACAGCTTCCAGTATTGTTATGAGTGAGTAACGTGTACATGCACACACTTTCTACTAAGCCCGCTTTTATTCCTGGATGAGCGCTGTTGGCTGCTTAATGAAAATGAGAGCAGTAACAAAATTAATATATAACGTCAGACTATATCGCCAGGATGGGTGTGGATTCAGCTACCCAGACAGCCCAAATTTTGGCATAATTTAGCTTCTGAATTGAGTTGCATGTGCAGATATACGCACCTTTGTCTGGTTAAGAGGAAAGAGAAGTTGGAAAAGCAGAAATTTGCATCATCATACAGAAACTCAGATAGTTCCCAGCAACACCACGACCTTTAGACCTGAGTACGGACTTCTGTTACATCATCTCACAGTGACTGATGGCAGCAGTAGTTTTTCCATCTTCTAGAGGTAGGACTACAAACCCACACTTTATTTCTCGCTATTAAAAGGCCGTTTAAATTCAGCAATCTTAGATCCAATGCCCAGGCTCAGGAAGGGGATTTACTTTCAATAACATATCAAAGCCCTCATCACCTAATTCCTAGCCCAGTTCCTCAGTGCTAGCAGTTTCAGGCTTTACATCTTGAATTTCCCCATCCTTGCTGCAGCCTCCTTCCCCAGCCACTCCCATGCAGGATTTCGTGTTAGAGCACCAACCTTCTCCTTGGTTCATCCTTTCTCTCCATATTTACCATTATTTATTCTACTGGAAGAATTTTATTCGATTTCTTTTGGAATTCATAAAGCCAGAAACTAAACAACTAAACTAAAACAAGTTGTGACATTTCTTATCTCCAGTGTCAATGTTAAGCACTGTTCAGTAAGTTTTCTTCATCTTGAAAAATTATAAGTAATATGTGATGTAAATTTAGAAACCCAGTGTTATAAATAAGTGTTATAAATTCTTCAAGTCTTCTAAGCATGGGGGAAAAAAAGAAAAAAAAGAAAACAATACTCTGAGCTTCAAAAGGATTTTGATCATTCAGGTAATCGACCCTGCAAATGTCAAAATCAGGCCATAGTAAACAATTGTAAACTAATTTATTGTGAAAGCAAGGAAGTATGGTAGGGAATGCAGGTTAAATAGTACAATCAACAATCACATCATCAGAAAAAGAAAGGTTTATTGGGGGGAAAAGTCATTGAAACCATTAGATAAGTGTTCAATAGGAATAAAAAAGATAAAAAAGAAATTCCACCTATACTTATCAATAGATAGAATACAAAGCAATGGATACTATTTGGGCAGCCAAACCTTTGTTCAAAAGAAAAGCCTATAGCTACAGCAGTCTCTCTTCCTTGCAGACACTCTTTTTGAAAATAGAAGCGACTTTATCTTGCCATAATTACACCATTCCCAGGCACAATTTAGAAAATGCTAGGAAGAATAAACTCAGCTGTTCCAAGTACATGTATACTCTAGTCCTTGCACTGTTTCTGAAGTAGACATACACTTCGTTATGCTCCAATTCCTCCACAGTCTTGTCCCTCTCATGTCAGCTCCCACATAAGCTAACCTGTGTCCATACAAGGGTTCAGCAAATTTATTGGTGAATTGTTTATTTGAAAAAAAACCCCAGTTCTAGAGGTCAAATTGAAAGTGACAAAGAAATAGAAATACGAGGAGTACATGTTTTTATGCTTTTGAAATATTTTTTTCACTTACTTTTGATTTAAAACATAAAAGTGTTCTACATTGTGGGAGGCCTAGCTTCAAATATCTTTTGAAAAAAGGATTTGAGCCCACATCTGCTGCATTATGGGAATGTTAAGTGAAGTTTTGGGTTTTCCTCAAAGTAAAACAACAAACAATTGTCCTTTTTAATTTTCATTGTTCAGAGCTTTTTTCCTCCCCATTTTCACTTTGGCTGCCAAATTGAATACAGATCATCTGCATTCCCCCTGAATCAAATCTAGCACAAAACAGCTGCAACCACATCTCAGACTGTACAGTGTTGATTACCTCCTAAACTGCCTTGGAAAATATTACATGAAAGAGAAATTGAAATAACAGATCTACCTTCAAGAAAATGTGCCTTGCATAAAAGGCCAGGTGTACACCACAGCTTGCAACTTTTGCTGCAGCAGATGTACTGGAAAGAGGATTAAGGGTCTGACAGCTGCTGTGTGTTGGTCACTCTTTACTAGTCCACAGGGCAAATGTCCCTTTTCAGCCAAGTATAGTCTACAGCATCACTAATGCAGGCTTCAGGACAGTAACAGAAATTGAGCAGGTGAAAGGTTGCTTGAAGTAATTTTTTTTCTGCACTTATCTAACTATCATAGTTTACCTGGAACGAACTATTAGGTGAACTATTAGGCAAATAGTGAAGACTTGGGCCAGTGTCTCAACAATGTAGTCTCCAAGAAGAGAAACCACAATTGAATTTGTTTTCATTAAAAATGCTGAGTTTTCATGAGAGCAGGCACTGAAATGTCTAACTCGGTAAGAGCCACTTCTATGATTCTTTTAACATTTTTTTTCCTGATAGAGCATGTGTTCACAGTGAAATAAAAGCTATAGCATATTTCTGTTACAATAAAAAAGACAAACCAACAAAACCCCCAAACTCCAAGTACCTATTCTTCCTTCTTACTTTACTTGGCAAAAGTCCCTTTGAAATCCAAAGAAATACCTGCCTGATGAAAGCTGCTCTACATTGCAGCTTCCAGTCACTGTTTAGAGATGAAACATTTCTAGGCTGCAGCATTAATTTAACCAGAACTGGGGAAGTAACTTCTGTTAAGAAATCAGTTTCAAAATACTGTCTCTATTCTATCTATGTACAGAAGTGCCAGATATTCTAGACTAGTTGGAAGACATAAATTATGAGCAGATAGCTTACTGCAAGCAATAAGCATTCAGTGCAGAGCTGGATATTTGCTACTATTGTTAACTGCCACATCTACAAGGGAAGCAACAGCAAGAAACCCAACTCTGGCCCCACGCTGAGCATCACTTTAAATAATTTTTAACTGATTACTTAGAGAGGTAAGTTGGTAGAAGTTTCTACCTTCTGCTTACACTCCAACAAGCAGAATTCTGCTCTCAAGAAGTATTTCCATAGACCATTTCTTTTCAAGAATTTATATACAGGCTCCTGCAAAAGGCCAACAAAACCTGTGTATCAGAAAACAATTCAAGACTCAGCTTTTGTTAAAGGAAATAATGTGACATTTTTAGTAAAATAAAACCTGCCCACTGCTATATTTTAAGTTTTAGTAAACTGTTATTGAAGAATAGCTAGAAGTCAAACCTGAAAATTATTTGTATGAAGTCTGAGAAAACTCAGAAAATTGTTCCCCCAGCCCTCTTGCATCTACTGATGGTTTATAAAAGAATTTATTTTTTCTCTCACAGGGTCTTTTTGGTTGTAATAAATACCACCCACCTACCTGAGAACCTATGAAGACATAAGATTCGTGCACACTTCCTAGAACACCCTGCATTTCAGTCAGTGCAGCTGATGCCCTTAGGGGAGCTATGTGGGTGAAACTACAGCAGCCACTGTGTACTGGCATGAACCTGCAGAGCCAACTGATAGAGAACAGGAGCACCCCATCTCCTGCAGACGTGCCACTCACACAGGGATCAGCCATCTCTCTCTTTGCAGTACTAGTCTTCAAGGCAGACCACAAAGATGAGCAAGGGAAACGAAATTCATAGCTTTAGCATGTATTAAAAGATGAAACTTTCATTTAATAGCTCACTGTAATTCACCCCCAAGACAATCCATCCATACTTTTTAATGTGATGAACAAGGTTTCTTTTCTACAGGAGATATTTGCTCAACTGCCTCTCCCCTTGCTAATAGCCCTCTTCTCCACTAATCTGTCTTCTATTTCACAATTATTGTCTGGTTTTTCTCTCAGATGATCTTTTTAGCTTAATGCAGAGCAGTTATTATCAGACCTGATGCCCCCAAAACTGCTGACTTTTTCTTTTCAGTTATATCAACTTATCTAATTTAAAACTCGTTCCCTGGTCTTCCCTCTTTTACATGGCATCCTGCCCTGCTCAGGATGAGCTACATAACAACCTAAACTGTTCCTCAAAAATTATGCAAGGCTGGAAGCACAATGTGAGAAATGCAGCTGGACACGGAATAACTCCATTTGCTAATCCTCCAGGGAAAAGGATTGCCACTGGCATATGCAGCACCCCATTTCCAAATTTTTAACAAGCAGTTTCTTAAGAAACTTCCACCTTAACTAGCAATTGCCAAGGAGAACAGTGGGTGGTGAGGAATGAGAGGAAAGACTGCATGAAGGAAATAACTTCCAGAACGTTCGCAGCTTGCCAAACACACTATTAACCAACAGTAATTACGGCACAGCGACCTGCTGCTGTGGGAGCCAGGAGGCCTGAAGCTACCACCCTGGCTCAGTTAGCCCCACCTGCCCTACCGGTACCAGCAGGATTTAAGGCAGAGAAAGCCCAGCAATTAGGGGTTAGCAGAGAAACAGCCGGTTTCTACAGGGAACAGGAGGTTTGGCTGGGAACTCCTTGTAGGTGGTATCTTGCCAAAAGCTGTCAGCCGGGCAGCTCTCGGTCTGATGTGCTCTGGGCAGCCGGGCTGCTGCCTGCCGGCTGAGAGAGGTGGTAAGCAAAGCTGTCGGTGCTGGATTTGCCTGGCAGGAGAAGGGGCTTGTGATGCACCTTCTGTTGGCCTTGCGATTTGAATTAAGGGTTGGAAGCAGATTACAGGATACAGAGACAGTGTTACCCAGTTTCTGGAAGCCCTCAGGACAGCAGGCCTGGAGGGTGCTGAGGGGACTCCTGCTGTCGCTGGGTTTCTGTCTCATTGCTCTGGAATGTTCTGAAATGTTCTGAATGTTCTGAAAGTTCTTCTGCAAGCGCTGGTTATTGCTGCTCTCAGCCTCATGTTCTTGACAGTATTTAGTACTTAAAGAATTTGATAAATCAGGTTAAAAAAAAAAAGCGTGGCTAGAAACTTTTCCTTCCCCCAAATTTGACTAATTATTAACACAACAGTAAGTCAATTCAAATGTAGCAAATAAACCCCTTAATCCTCAGTAGTTTCAGAACTATTTTTAACGTACGTTCCATTTTTCCTCTAACAATAGTTCTCTGCCAGGGAGAACAGTGTATTTCAGGTTGGGAGAGCACATAAGGTCCTTAAGTAGTAATCAAGTGCATTACATGTGATTAAGTGGTTTCTACTTCTAGATCCACGCTTTTGCCTCTTCCTTCCTTCTCCTGCCTCTGATGTTGTGTCATGATTGTTTAAATCCGGTCCTGACAAAATGATCTAGGTTAAAAGAACCCCTATGGTTAAAGGTCTTGCAGTTCACTCAGATCATTTTGCCAAGACAGGGAGTACAGCCTGCCTCAAAGGTGGCAAACCAAAGTGTACTAGTTTGTGATGGGGTAGGGAGCTGTAACCTCACAACCTGCTTAAGGGGAACCTGGAATGGTTTTTCTCATTGTGGCTCTGGGTTTTCTGTGCTCGTCTTATGGACTCTACTTGGCTTCCATATGCAGTTTTGTTGCCAGAGATCATATTTTTATGTTGGAGCCTAGACAAATAAAAGAGAGAGTCTGCTAAAGATCAGCACTGCTGATACCTTGGTTGTTATGCAGTTTGTTCAGGAAGAAACTGTTTCAGATTCAGTTTTTATGACAATATATATGTTTGAGGTACAATGATGTATGTTTGCTATGAACAAGTGAACCTTGTTTAATGAGTGTAGTTAAAGCATAAAGATGACCAATATTGGCAGGTAAGGACAACTGAGCTAATTGTGATTAAACTGAACTATTGTGCCTGTGTGTTGTTAAAAGTTTATCTGAACTACAGCTAGAGCAGAGTGCTCGGACACAGTCAGGGAAAGGTTATGAACTGCATTCTCCTGTGCATAACTAATGGCCACTAGTTGGTACTTCAGGACTCAAAAGGACTGGGAAATAAAGGTTGTTATTCTCCTCACTAGAGAGCAAGATATACTTTACATTTTACTAAAGCTCATAATGAAGTCCTATGCTAAAGTAGAGCTATGCAATTACTCTTCTTTCTAACTACAAAAGCAGCATCTGACCATAATATTAGCAAGGCTAGGAAAACATAATCCAGCTATAATGACTGGATCTCAAGCTTTACTGAATTTCATATGCTGGTCACATTACCCGAGGAAGTATTTTTTTGTACAAGGAGCTCATTCAGTAGTTTTCATCCTGGACTTTGTAGCCTGAATATCTCTGTCAACTTCTTTCTAACATTTTCTTACCAAATTAAGTATTACAGTCAGCTTTGTGATACAGTAGTTTTAACCACCTGTATTAATGGAGGTCTTTAAAATGGCATTACACTTTATTGAACACTGGTGTGTGTATAGATGCTAGAGGGTATAATATTGTTCAGTGAAGTTGCTAAAGTGATTATGATGTGTGCATAGGCTTTGAAAGTACAGTGCTATTGCCGGTGTCTTCTGTGTCAGTGAATGCAGATCCCGTGGCAATATTGTCATGAGAATTCTGTGGCAGTCTCTAGACTAGCATCAGGAGAGGGCTCTACTCCTAGTCCTGCATAACAATTTGCTTAATTTGTGGATGGTATTTCTCATCTACAAACACCTGCTCACCTCCGTCAATGGCAATTATGAATGCTTCTTGATCATGAATGTGAGTTTCAGACAGAGCTTCTGGGAGAAGACTTTCTACTCTGAGTTTTTCCACCCATCAGTATTTCCTTTCTTTCAAAATACTGGATCTTCACTCAAGTGATATAATTACAGAGGAAAGAAACATCTGCCATGCAGTTGTGAGACTTGTCCATGTGACCAGATCTCATATAAATTAATGCAAGTAGAAAAGGTATGAGCCCTTTAAAGACAAGTTACTAAGTGCCTCTGATTTATCTTTGAGTTTGCTGATCCCTGGATTACTGTACAAAAGCTTCAGTAAAAATAGTGAACTTTATCCAGTTTCTGATGGAACAATTGTAGATGCCTGGTCCCAAGGGACAATTCCTGAGTGGCTCTCAGCCTTGGTGCAGCATCTGAAATCCTGAAGGGGATTTCCTACTGACCTTAACTGCTCTTTGCCCAGGGCACAGGTTGTTCAGCCTATAATGAGGCTCCTAAATCTTCCTGTTCACAATGCAGGGAGTGTAGGTGTCTAATGCAGAATTCCCTACAGGCCATAGGCTGAGACAGACATCAAGTGCTATAGCCCATCAGTCCCTCACTGGACTTGTCCCAAAAATTCCTAATCCAACACCAACAGTGGTCTGTCTGTTTTGTTTTGTTTCTGTTTTCACTTTAAATAGTAATGATGAATCTGATTAGCTGCAAGACAGCAGATGCTATGGCAATATAATATTTGAATAACAGATGTGAGAACAGACTCTGGCCTTGTTTTATATGACATGTTATTTAATATTATTTAACATTTTCTTGTGCAATGGAAGCCATGCTTTCTGCTCTTTCAGAAACTCTCTACTGAATAATATGAATTGGGACCATTATTATTTTAAGTATATATATATATATATACACACCTGAGAAAATAACACTGTATCTAAAAAATCAGCATATATTTTGAAATAGGATACTAATCACAGAAGGATTAGAGTAATAGAACTGATCTATTTCTGTCATCTTGCCTAGGTAATATAATCCAATGTGATACTTACGGATATAGGTTAACAAATTGTATAAAGATCTGTTACTTTTGATTATGTATATGGCATAAAAATATAGAATACAATTCATTGCATTGAAAATCACAGTATTTTAACATTTTATTCTGAGAAAAGCCATAAATGGCTTGCACTTACTGATAGATATTCAAAAGTTTATTTTTAGCAGATATTATTTACAAATCTGTAGTTCTAAAGAGAAATCCGAATTATATATAACCAGAAGACTGCAGTATTAAATACAAATTAACCCAAGCCGTACCAGTTCCTGTCCAAGTTGTGACTGGTTCATCAGCATGGTAGCAGCATGGTACTGTGTTTGATAACAGCAAGAATGAGAAATCAAAGTTGGTAAGTTTGCAAATCTAGTGAATGGAAAGGCCACTGATACTGCCTGAGTTGTGGCAGAATGCACTCTGGCTGGAGACCCTCCTCAGCTTTCTCCTGAATAAACTGTCTTGGTAGGAACGCGTGGGGATGACCTGTGAGTTCCCCAACTTGCCTCACGATTCACAAAGGTGGGGGACCCACTGAAGATGGGATGCCTCTGTGAGGAGACTCAGCCTCGTGCCAGGTCAGGATGACTGCAGATGGAGTCCTTTTGCTTTGGCAGACACTGCTAGTAGCTGCCCTGGGAAGAGCAGTCCCAGCAGGTACAAGTAAGTCTACAGAGATGAAAATTCTGTTCTTCTAAAACCTGAGGACTTTACCAAAGGCAGGCCACAAACCTGGGCTGGTTCCTTCCTTGTCACCCTGGCCCTATTCTGTGAAACAGCTTTGGAGACTATCCTCTTCAGACAGAGAGCCTCCAGTGCCAGATGCAGCCATGAAGCAGCATATAATCAACAAAGCCACACTGGCAATCTTCTTTAGCGTAGGAATGTGACTCCAGTGTTGCTGGAACATTTGCCATCTAATTTCAGTAAGTTCTCCCAACCAATAGAAAAATCCCCGAGACAGGCTTGGCTGCCAAACATTACAGGCTTTGAAGTCTGATGGCAGGTAAAAGCTGTATGTCAGTGACCTACTAAAACTTCAAAAGGTATGTCAGAGAATGGTCTTGCAGGGCTCAAGCTGGAAAGCTAAAAGAAAATCCTCAGAGATAATATTAAGGGACTTCAAAGGTAGGAGATATGCAGAAGGTCAACAAGAATGGTCAAAATCAGCAAAGAAACAAAAATTTTCTCTGATGAGTAGAAGTTGGAAAGGAAATAAAAGGGAGAATTATGTACTGCTTTTTATGGTCACATGGCACATGTACTGTACAAGCAACAGTTATCTTGTCTTCAAAGTGTATGTATCACTATGCTCAGAATAGAGACATACAGTTACTGCCTCAAAAGGAGACTAATAACAGATATCCATATTTTTCTTTTATACTCACATACCTAAAGGTACTGTAGAATAGGATTTTTAAAATATAACATAGTTTATCACAGTGTAGTGAGTATGTAACAGTGAAAGACACAAACATTCAAGATCAGGTCCTAATCTGACAGACTCTATGTGTGGTACCTACCATACTCAAAAGTAAAGGCGTCAATGTAAGAAATACATCAAGTTATGGATTAATCTCAATATTATAAGGGATTTGTTATAATCTCTGGTACTTTATCTCTCAAGCAAGGATTTTTCAGCAATAAAAACTTGAGAACATAGAATTTAAGTAGAAGGAACTCTGGAACTAGAAGTAGGTAAGGCTTCAAAAAAAGAATGACCAGGCTGGGTGAGACCAAGAGTCTAGTAGAACCAATATCTTGCTTCTCATAATAGCCATGAATGGATGCTTAAGAAAGATAAGAAACACTGGACAGGAATATTTTCCTGAGCTTCCAGCCATTTGCAGCTGAGAAATTTCCTGAGCCGAGCATGACTTCTGTATCTAGTAATACTCAGTGAATTCCTCTCCCATGAACTTCTGTAATCCTCTCCTGAAACTTAATTTTTAGCAAACACATTCTGTAGCAGCGGGGGTTCCCAGCTTTACAAACAGATACTGGAAAGAATTACTTTTTTTTTTTTTTTTGCTAGTTTTGATATCTGAGAGTCAAATCTACTGTACTGAGATTCAGTCTGGGTTTATGAATCTAGCTCCTGCCACAAAACCTGTTCTGTGAAGACAGGCTCTATCAAAACAAGCTGCAAGAATAGATCTTCCATCAATGCCACTGTGCAAAAACTGAAATGAATTGGAGAAGAGAAGGAAAGAGCAGCACCATAAGATCTTGAACATCAAAATGACCACAGGAAGACATGCTCAAAATGCATTAGAGCACACTTGTGTGTGATTTTTGTGGTTTACCATGGTGCCAGAGTGCACAGGGCTGTAGTTAAAATTCCACTGATTTTTTTTCCCCTCTTTGTGAAGTTCTGTTTTCAATTTTCAGTGTGCAGCAGCAGTGTTACCAAATATGGGAGAATCTGTGACCACTCTGGACCTATACCTCTGCACTGGGAATACACGACATAAATGCATAAATGCATTTCTTTTTAAATTACTTTTTCTGTTATTCCCATGGTAAAGCACTGATTTCCTGTAGCCTCCAACATGGACAGAGAAACTTATAGGCAAATGATGAGGTAGATCAGATTGTTCTTGCTTTTTATCCATGCAATTAAAAAAGGAGAAAGAAGCTGTGAAAAGGAATGTTGTTGAATATATACTATACAGTAAGTGGGTTAATCTGTTCAGATCACCTGCTTCACCTGCAACATAAAACTTTTTTTTTTTCCCCCACCCCTTCAGGAGGAAAATAAACAGTCCCCTTATCCCTAGGGTGGTAGCAAGCCCTAACAAGGGAAAGCAGGACACATTCCTTTCTTCCTTCCTTTATAACCAATCACTGAATTGCTCCCAACACATTCCAGATCTGGTAGGATAGCTTAATTGCCTTCACCTGGAGGCCATTGCCTGAATTCCTGTCAGTTAATATAGCACCTATGGAGTGAGGCACTGCGATTTCTTTCTGATGAAAGTGGGTTAAGCACCCAGCCCCACGGTTATGAGCAGTTTCATAGGTTCATTTGCATATGAAGATTTATGAGTTTCTTGGGTGTAACTGTTCCAATAAAAGTTTGAGACTGTAAGTGTCATCAAATATAATTCCTCCCTGAAGACTTAGAACAGATATGAGAAAGATGAGGAACTGTTTATTGTAATAAGTTGTGGTCATGAGTGAAATCTTTAATTGCTTCCTTACAATGAAAGATCTGCATGGAGAAGGGAATGTTGCTGGTTTGCTTTCACTGGTGGTGAAATAGGGAAATTTCCGTAACGATTCATGATCAGGTGTGCAGTGTTATTCCACAAGGCAGCCTAAATTTTGCAAAGCTATTCAGACAATAATTCTTGTCATGAAATATTGTCAACCATTACTCTGGGTCATAATTTCTCATTTCCTTAGTTACTGTGCACACAGAATGTCAAGAGGGGTCTCAAGATTCAAATTCTGAATCAGTAGTAAAACAAGTTTATACCTTTTTCCAAATGAGTAGCTAGACAATTAGACTAGAAAAATAAAAATACTTAAGTGTATGGACTCAGACCACAGTTTGCCATTGTTATGCACTTGTTCTATTTCTACCATATTTTATGAAGTATTTTGTAATAAGCTTCAAAACCTCACTTGTGTTGCCTGATTCTGTTCCAATTGAAGCGAAACATTAACATTAATTCTGGAATAGTTGTTTCACTGACAACATTGTGACAGTTTGATGAAATATCAGGGAGTTTGACAAGAGCATCTTATCACAATATTGCCTAGATAAATTTCAACAGACTATAATAAAAGTCAGAATAAACCAGTAATAGCTCATTATTTATATGTCCACTGCAGAAAGGAAAACAGCATAAGCAAGACCAGAAGGCCTGTAAGGCTTGAAAATCATGATAAACAAAGTAAGTAAAAATTTGCAATACCACAACCAGGATGATAAGCAACAGTTATTAACAATTCCATTTTCACCTGAGAGACAGAGGGGCCTTAATAATATATAGAGCTCCTACTAGAGTGAAGTTAATGATATAATTTTATTCTCAAACTCAAAAGATAAATGTCTGTGATAAACAACAAAAAGTATCTGACGATGTTAACTCACTTTCCTTTTATTCCACACATCACTCTCCAGATACTCACATCAACTACTTAGTTATATAGGCATTCTTGGGAACTTCTTTTTTCTTCATGTAAAGAACCTTATCATACCACAGGAAAGGAATGGAATATCTGTTTCTCAGGTGTCTTGTACAAATACACTTTTCCATTGCTCCCATAACTACTGAAACATTACCCAAAGCAGACTGACAGTGACTTAGACTGGTTTAACTACGACAGCAGAAGGAATAAGCTCATTTAATACACATTTAGTAAATTAAATGAAAAGAGATCTGTAAATTATTTGCTAAATAGTTGGGCTACTAAAATTATTTCTGCACAGTGTGTTTTACAGATATTCCACAAAATCCAAGTTATGAAGGCAAAGAGTGCTCTGCTGCTTCACCAGCAAAAAGCCTGTACTTAGTGCACAGTCTCCCCTAACACATACTTGAGATTTGGGAATGAAGATCAGATGTGGACAGATAAAGAGAACACCCCACGTGCAGAATTTAAATTATCTGTCCAGAGCACAGCAAATGCAGACATTGCTGTCCATCAAGTGTATATCACAATTTCCTTTAGCATTTGGGGTTTTCTAGCACTGTAGGCGGCAGCCGAGTCCCTGACAAAGCTAACCCTGTGGCACCATCCTGTGGCACACGTGGCACCTGCACGGCTCCGACTGCTCTTCCAGAGGCTGGCACCTGCCTGTGACTGTTCCACTGACAGTGCTGGAGCAGAGCACGCTTTGGAGCTTTCGTTTCATGTCGCCTTCTGTGGCTAAGTATCACATTGATACTTAAGACAGCACAGTCTTAAGTTGCGCCAAGGAAAATACAGGTTGGATATTAGGAAAAAGTTTTTTACAGAAAGAGTGATAAAATATTGGAATGGTCTACCCGGGGAGGTGGTAGAATCACCATCCCTGGACGTGTTTAAAAAGAGATTGGATGTGGCACTTGGTGCCATGATTTAGTTTAGTTGAGGTGTTGGGACATGGGTTGGACTCGATGATCTTGAAGGTCTCTTCCAACCTGGTGATTCTGTGATTCTGTGATTGGCTACTCTAGCAAAGTTTCACCTTGTTCTTGGGAAAACGGTTTGAAGGGAAGGGAGTTTTCCCTACTAGTCTAAAACCAATCCCAATATACTCCTTGACCTACGGCTAGTATGATATAAACAAATACAACATAGAATTGGGAGATAGGTATTTGAAGAAGAAATACTGAGATAGGCTGAAAATATTGATTCCAAAATTCTGAAACAAACTAGAATAAGACTGTGGGATTGGTTTGGTGGGAAATGTTTCCAACAAAGTCAGGGTGGTATATAACTTGGGAACAGGCAATACAGTATCTCACTGTAAAAGGGAGGGAGAGGACAGAAATTCTTAATGTCTGAAAAGTCCCTGAATTTGAATTGAGTTGTCTGCAATAATTTAAAGCAAATAGTGAAGTGTTGAATAATCAGAGTAGACAAGATTATATTTGATTAGCTGGGCTTTCCTCAAAAGTAACTTGATTTTCTAGGAAAACACAATGTGTCACACAATGTGACTGAAGTGAACATTAATAAAGCACATTATATGGTGCTACTCAGAAATTTATTAATTAAGTTGGGAAAGCTGGTATTTTTTATCAGGATTATAGTACAGGCAAGGAACTGGGTAAAAGTGGTAAGGTACTGAATGATTTTTAATGGTGAATCCAATGTAGTCATTAATGACCTGACACAAATGTTAACCACTGCTCTATTGAAAAAAATTTAGAAGATATCATTAATATAATGCAGAAAAAATGGTTGATTTCAAGTAATTGAGGCATGAAGTGGAATGAAATTCTACAAGACAAACTATAACATCATACTTCTGAAGAATAAAAACGGTGTAGCTTTAAAGCAAACCTTAGAGCACTTTAGTCCTTATTCTAACATTTGCTCCACTTTTCTAATAGCTCACTTGCAACTTGTTATTTTACTGAAATACAGCGAATTCAAAGAGCACAAGTGAAAATATCCTCAAAATATTGGCACTATGTTCACTGTAACATTGCATTTTGTGTTCAAAAGGCTGATGATGAATCTAGAATTTTTGGAGAACCTTAAGGTTAGTTTGGATTATTATGCAAAAGTTTGGAAGATGAGTTAAATTTTTTTTAATCAGTGAGGTACTGCTTATGTGACCACAATTGAATCAAATAAACTTGCAGTCTAAGACTTGCTGCTGTGAGAGGGAGGTTCCAATACTCACTTCTGGAACTTCCAAAGAAAAACTATTATAACTTTAAATTACATTTGTAGACCTCCCCCCTTTTCTCTTTCTTCCTTCTCCAGACTTTTGTTGCTCATTTTAACCTTCTCTTCTGAGATTTCTATTACTGCTTTGCTTCCCTCCTTCACCCAGTGTAGGAGTCAGTGCTCTGCTTTCCCTAAGGTCCTACATGATTCAGGCATGTGATCTTTTCCTCACAGATATTCTCTTTCCAGAGCAGAGAGAACACAGGCTATGGTTGTGCTACATTTCTACACAAGTCTTATTTCCATTATGAACAAAAGTTTCAGGTTTTCTTACCAAGAAGATCTTGGAAAAAGTAGAGACATATGTTTCCTAAAATGTGAAGGTCAGCCCCCCTGTAACTGGAATAATTCCCTTAAGCTGTGAGATGGCACAGAAGATGAGCCTGTTGAGCCCCTATTTGAGAAACAGCAGTTTCAGTGATGCCTGAAGTAAACTTTGCAAAATGTGCCTGTAAGAGCTACTCAGTACTTGCATGTCTTGATCTCTTGCCTGCTTTTAGCAATTTTATTTACCCTCCTTTCCTGCCTGACTGCAGGGCTTCTTGGGCTGGAAGGTATTTGAACAATACAGTCCAGACAACA
Organism: Ifrita kowaldi; assembly: GCA_013398055.1. Taxonomy (NCBI): domain Eukaryota; kingdom Metazoa; phylum Chordata; class Aves; order Passeriformes; family Cinclosomatidae; genus Ifrita; species Ifrita kowaldi. The sequence continues at coordinate 122,510 of VZRS01010054.1, read as the reverse complement.
CAACTGCTCTGCTTCTCATTTACCCTGGTAACCGTGTGAGTCAAGCCCTACGATTTACAATTCCAGATTACAAAAGGAAATATATAACAAGCTTCAAAATTAGGGCACAGGTGTTTCTGAAGGTCAAATATTTGGCATGACTAAGTTTAGGAAAATAATTAGGAGGATTAAGTTTATATTTATTTTTGCTTAGTTATCCACAACTATTAGAGGTTTGGTCCACAGAGTATTTGGTTACTTCTGCTGCCTGTTTATGCTATTCCCACCAGGTTAGTGTGAAATAAACTAGCGTGTGAACATTCAGTACATTAACTAAGCTTTGATAATAACAAGGAAACATGTCTTTACTTGTGGCAAAAACTCACTCTCATTTCAGATAACAGGGCAATTGGCAGCTGAGTTTTGACTTGGAATGATGTAATTTGGATGATTGTTTACTTAATATTTAAACTGTGTATCTTCTATTTATATGTTCTGCATTAAGATGGACTGTGTGGGTTCATTCTTGCTGAGCTGGAGTGAAGAATCCTGCTCTACCTTATAAACTGTGCCTTAGCTGGCAGGCAGAGAGGATGAGCTTTCAGCTGTGGCTTAGGGTGTAGCTCTATGTAGGAAGGAACAGAGAATTTTCTCACGTTGTTTAGAGACATGCAATCCCTTAAGGCTGAAGAGTAATGTTTCTCTTCCTTCTGCTAGAATGAGATAAAACTTCACTATTTATGTTATCCTATGAAAGTAAAAAATAATATTTTTTCTGTACAAAAAAAGGAAAAAGTTTTTGTGTGAATCTCTGCATAGATATATATCTACACATGCACACATATGTATATTTATTTACCTACAGAAACTTCCACCATTTTTTTCTAAAACTAGTAAAACTCTGGCCTGTATAGCATTAAGGCAACTATCCTTATGGGTATCACATTTGTACATTTATATCCATCAGATCCCCCGATAAATTCAGTTTAAAATTTTAAATTCCAGTGGACGAGTTAGGCTAAAAAGTCCTGTAAGGAGTAAGACATAATATTAATACATTAGTAGCAAAAATTAGTATTAGCATATCTTATTAGCAATATGTAATATTAGTAAGTAGCAGTGTTAGTAATAACGTGTAGTAGTAACATCCTTTCTTCAAAAAAAAAAAAAGTACAACACCAGCAGCTTCTTTCTACATATGTTCATGAAGAGGAGCTTCATATTTCTTTAAAACTTTACTATATTCTTAAGATTCTCCAGGGGTCTGTTCTTTGCCTCTTCCTCTACTATTATTGATCCTATTCTTATTTAACAAAAGCCCACTTTTTCACATTTCTGAATTTTACTCCTTAAATTACACATTTTGTTACCTATTCTACAATATAATAGGATCTTATCTCTTCCTGCTTGTTCCATGCAACCAAGAGGTTCACTGTGTTAATAACCTTGTTTCCCTGGCCCTCTTTGTTCCTCTCATTCTATACGACCTTTGCTAAAGACCATCTGGAAGATCCCAAAAGTATCCTCCAGTCTTCTTTTTAATGCTTCTATGACCTTTAATCAACACTGAGAACTAAAGTATCTCTTGATTTCCTCAATGAAATCTAAAGGTCCACCACTTCTGTACCTTCTGTACAGTTCCACTGAATTCTCTATTTCTTATCACTAGACAAGCATCAGCTTTTCATAACTCACACATTTCTTCATTACTTCCTACTCTCCTACCAGTGTATTTTCTTTCTGTGATGCTTTGAGAGAGGAAGAAGGCAACTAGATCCAATCTCCTGGAAGATTTTTTGCATTCAAAGATTATGGATCTAAACCAACACCTCAATTATGACAGCTACTGGAAGCCAGTGCTTGCACTAGTAAAACACCCTTTCACAGAAAATGTTGCTAAGTAAAGCAGATGGATTCTGCATGTGTGTCTTCTGCAACAGTCCAGAATAAGTTTGCCCCAAAAGCACTGTAAAATTGCCCAAGGAACTTGAATTAAGGCTGAATCAGGATGCAACCTTTATTTATATGGCTTCATATGGTTTTTATCACAGTATTGCTGCCTCATTCATTGGGTAGACAGCTATTTAATATTAATTTGTAATACTGAATTCATTTGTAATCAGTGTCTAGCAACAGACCTAATGAATACCATCAAAATACGAGGCAAAATCTAAAAACACATTACAATGTTAGTTATTTTTAAAAACACTATGTTTAAAGAAATCTCCACCAAGCTGCAATCACTTAGCAGCATAGCACTTCTGCAAATACTTCTCAGTAGCACACACTTCTGCAAATACCTTTCTGGAACACTTCATGATAAACATTCTGAAAACAGGGGAAAATGCAATTATAGGCCAACTTTGAATGTGTTAGATAACTAGCACTGGGGCAGCATCCTACAATGACTCTCTGACAGAAATAAAGTAGTAGTTCAGATCATCTTATTAGCGTTTATCTGCCTTAGCCATAGAACTGTCATTCTTTCCATCATCTCCTGCCTCACATGCTGTATCTCAAAATTTTGTTATATGTGACAGAGCAGGCCTGTAGGCAACAGCCTACTTACCTATTCCATCAGAATGCAGCACAGGTTCATGCCAGAGGGGAACTGGGGTTGTTTAGTCAGGAGAAAAGAAGGCTGAGAAGAGACTTTACTACTCCCTACTACTGCCTGAAAGGAGGTTGTAGCAAGGTGCATATTGGTCTCTCCTCCCAAATAACAAGTGATAGGATGAAAGGAAGTGGCCTCAAGTTTCACCAGGTGAGGTTTAGATTGGATATTATAAAAAACTTCTTGATTGAAAGGGCTGTCAAGCATCAGAACAGGCTACCCAGAGAAGTTATCATTTCTGCAGGTACATAAAAGATTGTAAAATATGTATGTATATATATATATATACACACTATGTATAAAATATTATAAAATGTGGCACTTAGGGACATAGTTTTAGTGGTGGACTTGGCAGTTCTGGGTTAATGATTGGACTTGATCTTAAAGGTCTTTTCCAATCTAAATGGTTTTATGATTCTAAGGACTGAACTTGAACTCCCTGCCAAATAATTCTCCTACCACGTTTCCCCCATCTCCTCTACCAAAAATAGGTAGCTCAGGTACCACAGGCTTCTGGTCCAGCCCACTCCATCTCACACCTCATTAGATTTAAGTTGCCTTCTTTCAGCCTTTTTCTTCTCCAGTCAATTAGCTCTAAATCCCTCCTTTCAGTTTTGCTCTGTAGCTCTAAATGTCACCCTCTTGTTTTGCAACACATATCCACTCTGCATTTCTCATCTAATCATTCAATTCCCTCTCAATACCAGAATCATTGTCCAACCCATGTAATCTCCTTGTTCAACTGGTCTCTAGGTCCTCTTTCCACTGCCTTCCTAACCCAACACGGCTCAGATTCCTTTCCTAAATATCATCTTGCTAAGCCACTCCAGTTTCTGTACCCCTTCTTCACTGATTTCTTGTCAAGCCATTTCTTTCTCTTCTACTCTCAGTCTTGACTCATCCTAATGCATTTCTTTCATTCCTAATGTGGTTTTATCTCCTTGCATTCAGATCAGTAGGATAATTCTGAAAGTCAAAACCAGTTACCTATGCTCAGTCACCATTTCAAGCTGCATTTTGGCATAATACACCCATTGCAAGAAAAGCCTTGGAGCCTGCACAGTGCTTGATCAACAAGAGACTGCTCAGTCTGTATGGAGAAAGGTTGCAGACACTTGGATAACACGACTTGTAAAGTTGGGCAATATGATCTGGGAGGAAACAGCTGCCGCATGGTTGCTTTAGAGTGTGGCGCAGTTTGTTTAGCTGCAGGAGCTGTGAGGGACATAAACAAAACAAATGATGGCATCTCCAGCCCTGTTGGTAGCCTAAAGCCAAGAATTGTTACACAAGGCATACAAATCTATTTCTGAAAAGCCATTAATTTGTCGGTGTGAAGGAACAAATGAAAAACTCAATAATGCTACATGAATATCATATGCGACCTGTTATTAGTGTGTAAGAGCAGACCATTAGGCTCCTACAATGTTCAGTGTCTCTAACATGGTTAATCAAAAGGGCTGCTATAATAATCACCAACTTGTGAAACAATGGGTGGAGACGACTGCAGTTTTAGAAATCCATTTCAAGTTACGACATTGCTCCTTCATCGTCTACCTTTCTTCAGCTGGTGAGTGTGTAGCAAAATGGTAACTGAGTCTGAGTATTACTAAATGCAAAGTACTGCATACAGAGGAGAAATTCTAATTCTACTTTAATTCTCAAAAAAAAAATCTGAACTATATTGATACAAAACAATGATTAAGAAATACTGTGTTTGCCAAGGACAGAACTTTAATGTGTAACATGCACTTAATACTAAATAGTTTGAAAATTCCTGTGGTGAGAGGAAGTAGGAGACAAGTTTCCAGGAATATGCCAATAGGGAGAAGAGTTCTGTGGAGTGTAAAACTGGACCCTCACGACTGATACTAAGCAAATAGATCTGCACATAGAATGTATTAAAATGGTTGTTCTGTTATATTGGCATCCTTTCTACATTACCAACGTTAAAACCAAATTCTATTTGTTCAAAGAACACGTCATCATGATATGTATTGGTGGTCATGACTCCTGGAAAACAGAAAGATGGGTCTGATGAAGTTATTTTGGTTTAAACCTAATGTCTGATACCTTATGACCAGATACAAGGGAGGGATATGATTCCCTTTTTGAACAATTTTACCAATTTAAGCTCCATCACCTGAAATAAGAAGGAACCACGATATAAACAGTGATGATCACACAGCTTTCCAAAAGATATGTCTTTCATATAAGTTAGTCTCTGCCAAATTCAATTCTGTTGCAAACCATGGTGATAGAATACAATGATCTAAAGTTGTATTGTTAAGCTTGTTAAATTCTCTTAATATATTGAAAAAAAGTTATTTTCCCATTGCTTCTTTCTGGGAAATAATTGGACTGCATTGGCCTGACATCTTGTATTAAATAAATTGATATTTAAGCTGAGACAGAAAATCCATGCAAACACAGCAAATACATTAATCAACAAAGATATTACCAGCTGAGAAGCACTATTTATAAGGGAATTATGAGGCAATCTTAATAAAAGAATTAGAACTCTACCTAGGAAACAGGTATTAGTTGTAAACATATTTTAAATGCTTTTCTTTAAATTACTGAATTTGGATATCAAACTTGGCAAGTTGACTTTGCAAAGATCCATGATACTGTTCATGAATGCCTTTTCCATAAAAGGTTCCTTAAAATTTTCTTCCAGTTTTCTCACTTTTTGATGAAAAATGGAACATTTTCTTAACCAAGCATTATTCGAGGTATGATAGGAAGTTAACATCAATGACTTCTGGTCTTCTATTTATTATGTATCTAATAAAACATAAAACAGTACAATATTTCAGATAAGCTAGAAATAAATATTGAGCAGTGAAATTCCTTGGCTTGCAGATCACCAAAATCTATCAAGATCAAATTGAGCTCTGATCCACTTCACAACAAGCTAAACAGGAACATCTAGTTTCAATTACCATTTTTCTACCCACTCACCTAGTCCTAACAAGGTAGGCAAGTCAAGCTCAAAATCATAACTGAAACTGACTGTTCATAAACGCAGAGAACTGTATTTCAGAGGAAAATCTAATTCTGTATTTTACACAGATTGTCCAATTAAACCGACTAACAAAAGGAATATCAGCATTCTAAGCATCAATGCCAACATCTCAGTAGAGACATCTTTCTGTGAATGTCAAAGTCAGAAGCCAATTAACAAAAAAAGCAAATAAAAACAGTAAGGAAAATAAAACTGAGTTCTTAGTACAAATCAGGTGTTTTCTCTCACCTTAAATACCAGTGTGTTTTCTGGACCAGCAGAATATGAGTGATTGTGCTTACCGACAAGAAAAATTAGAATGAATGTCAAACACCATACTTTAGAATGAAATCAGTGTGTGTTTGAAATTAGAGTAAAATCCACTAAGAAAGCAGATATGTGGAGTCTCTACTGTCTCTAAGAGTATCTGATACTATCCACATACAGAGAGAAGACCAGAAAATTTCTGAGTCTGGTATAATAACAGTAATTCCAGTGTATTTTCACATTTTCATCCAGACTTATAAATTTATGAGCTCTGCTTATAAAAAGCAATCCGTTGTCTTGTATATTGAAAAGGCAGGAGGTATTAAGCGGAGGCAAGAGTTGCTTGTACAGAGGCTAGATCACAGTCACATCAAAAAGCCCATGTATATAAAGCAAAAATACAGACAGAAATCAAGGAATTGCACAAAATAGACTTGTGTGTAGCAATTAAGCACTTGAGGGTTATGGTGCCAGTTAATAAAGATTAGAAAAAGTACCTCTATCAGTGGGAAAGTGAAGCAGTAATGGCACAGAAAGTCTGCAAGCATCAATACACTTAAAAGCCAATGCTCTATACATCTAAGCATTTTTTTCTATACACCTCTTATCTTCTTCTGCCCATGCTACTCCCAAATTTGCTTACTGCTCAGAAAGACTACCTTCTCACTTCTAAAGTTCCTGTAACACCCCAATCATCTGAAGGGCATGCAGGAGGTGGGTAGGAAAAGGCCAAGAACAAGAAGAGAAAACAGGAGGAACAAAGAAATGGAAGCTTGTTCAGTAGATCAAAGAAAGTTTTATGTCCATTTCAATTTCACCCTGTACGCCCCACTCTGAAGATCAAACTCGCATTATAATCAACATATGGAGGTGGAGGCTTATGGGTTTTGAGTGGTTGATACCAGATCTACACTGCTCCACCTGCACTGGAGTTTGAGCTTCTATGAAGTGACTAAACATATAATGATACCATTTGACAGACATAAGTTGTATTAATAAGGTTTAATAAGATAATTGAGAATAATCTGTGTCATTATTCATATACACACATTTGGACATATGTGAACTGATACATGATATAATGTAGCTCAACATCAGATGTAGAACTTTCTTCTGTGAAAAATCAAGCAACAAACTTAATACTCTGATGTAGCACTCCAGCAGAAGGACAAAACCTTATCGCTTAATGCTGATGACTGCATTAACAGAACGGTTCATTAATTTCCCTGCAAAACATGCCAGATTCTACAACTAAGAGATATATCTAGGAGATAACACAGATTTCACAAAAGACATCACGTCAATCCTTGGAACTTTCCTTCTTGCTCCCCTAGTTATTAAGTTTTCAATACCCTAGTACTTTACTTCAAATTAAACAAATGAACAATCGACTGAATTTATATAGACTTAAAAATTAAGCAAAGGTAAGTCTGCAGAATGAAGTCCAGCACTACACAAATCACCTTCAAACTTAACTAACATACATGATACAGTTTGCATCTTACAGCTTACCTCAACTTACATAAATTAACCTCATTCTTCTGCCACCTTTCACAACATTTGTAAATTGCACTCCATGATATTTATATAAGTTACATTGGACCTACAATAAACAACATGATTTTTCATTTCATTATTAGATGACATGTTGTTCTCACAATATAGCTGGGTGTTGTATGCCAAGTGCCAACAGCAAATAATACAGGTTCTTCCTGTTCTGGGAGACACCAAATAGGAGCATCTTCTTACTTGTTAACCTAGACTCCATTAAAAAAATGTGTTCACACAACTATTAGTGGGACAAATACTCACTCTGTAACAGTTTCTTATATTTCTGACTTTGACTCCTTTAAAATTCAAGTGTCTAAAATCAAGAGTGGCTGAGGACACGAACTGAAAGTCTGAACAGCTTAGCAATTTTATTACTGCATATTATTATCAGGCTTTGTTTTTTAAATTGGGAAATGGAAGAACTCCTCAGGCAGAAACCATTCCCAAACACCTCAAACACAGGAGCCCAGCCTCACACTTGCTGTTATGAGGTCTCCTGACGTCCATCATACGGATTTAAGGCTTTAATAGTAAATGTGCATTTTTCTTCCCACAGGCTTCAGTCTTCCAGAGTGCACTTTCTCATTTAAATAGCTTGCTTGCTATGGATGTTCATACTTAACCTAGTAAGAAGTTTGAACCATACCGTGGACTGTATTAAAAGGATGGTTGTTAATTCAGCCTTGCTTTATCAGAGAACCTACACACAGTATTACTAATACAGGTAACAGAACTGCTACTCTTCGTTTCTTCCAAGCTACCTTTCCTCCTCTAGCTTTTACATTTGAGATACATGTGAATTAATGTTGCTCTTATTTGTTACCTTGGAAAACCCTCACAGTTGACTTGTACCAAGAATACCAAGAAAGCAATATGGCCGCAATGTATAAAGTATTGAAATGCAGCAGATCTCAAATTGAAGAGGAAAAAAAGGAGCTTTTGTCACAAAAGCATTTAATCAGTGTGGGTAATTTTATCAAGGATATGCTTAGCCATGAGTGCTGTTGGAAACAGATGAAATAATGGATCAATAAAAATCTCATGTTTTGAACTAAGTGCCCATTTATCAATCATGCTCACGAAGTTATTCTGAAAAAACAGCAACTTTCAGGAGTTGAGGCAGTAGAAGACACAGTGGAGGACTGGATGCATGAGACAAGTTTCTCAGAAGACGATAGCCTTGTGTGAAATTATTTAAGGAAAATTTAGAAGAGAAATAAGATATGTACTAGGTCATGGTATTGGCCAGTGTCAGAAAGTGGGATAAGGACACTGAGCAGACAAACAGCAGAACACAAGTCATGCAGACATGCAAACAACAAAGGTCAGCACGGCCCAAACTGACGGACAGTTCATGGAAACAAAGTTAGGCTATACTAGATAGCAACTTCTGTGGAAGGGTACAACCAACCTAAGCTTAAAGAGGGAAGAGGACTTGTAAAGAAAAGTGTGCAGTATCATAACACTCTTGATCTCTGTGCCGATATTGAGATTAAAAGTATCAGCAAAACTGTACTACAAAGGTTCATAAACATGAAAATTTGCAAAAATTTTCCTTTTTGCAATGATTTTAATATAAGAAGTTTATTTTGATAACAAAAGTACCTCTTTTTTAGGTTCTAATACTCACCTACTCTCAAAGTATCTTAGATTTTAAAAATCAAGATATTTTCAAAAATATTCATCTTATAAAACAAAATGAATTTATTAATGCCGTGTGATCCTGCTATATGTTTTTCTGAGGACCTGAAACACTTCAAATAGTTTACAATTCCTCGCACCCACATCAAAACCACCAATGTACAGCAGATATTTTAAAGTGGGGAGATTATTGATTTGTCTAAGGTCACAGAACAAGTGCCAGAGAACTAGGTTCAACAGTCCTGACTCTAATGCTCTAGAAAATGCTAACAATTTGATACTTTGAGACTCCAGCTTTTACACCAAAGCATAAACTTGCTTTAAAATGCCTGATGATACCAAGGACAGGGAAAGGGAGCAAGAAAGAAGAGTATATGTGGTGATTCAGAATGAAGAACCAGGGATTACCTCTCAAACTGCAGCTTCAGACCTACTGTTCCAGGCAGACATACTTGGAAGAAATAGGAACACCTGATAAATGGACTGAACTATGCACACACTCTTGTGCTGCAGTAAAAAAAGCACAACATTCACGGGAATTCAAATGTTTTTAAAAGCCTATATGAAAACACTTTTCAAGACTAAAAATAGATACATTGATTCCACCTGCATTTTGATCTAAGTTTGATCAGAGAAATTGTTTTGTCATTTCAGTGTTAACCATGGCACCAACACAGGTTTTCAGTGTATGACCGACCAGTTCCTACAGAAAGTATAGACACTTTATATACATTATCAGGTGCCTTTCTGAGGGATATGACCACAGAGGAAGATCCAATATAAATACAGTTATGCTGGCATGGGTGTTTTCGCTGGATAGCTCGACGTGCCAATCTGTTATTAACTCTGCTGGAAAAAGCATCTGTGCGAGTATAACTGGTTTTTGTGGGACAAGGCTGGCTGGTATCTCCTGCTGTACCTGGGGCGGCTCTACCCTTTACAGGAATTATTTTCCTATACTTACACGGGTGACAGCTCATTCCACCCTGTCTGACAGCCAATCTTGGCAGCTCCTCTCACGGCACTAACCAAAAAAACCCAAACCAAACAAAAAAACCACCACCACCAACAAAAAACCAACCAAAAAAACCCCAAAAAACAGCCTGGCAAAGCCTACATAAAAGTTTCTCTGCAAATTTAAAATGTTTTAAAGTTTATTAATTTTTTTAATTTTGTTTTTACTTCGTCTTGTTACCACATTTACAAGCCATTCCTAGCACACACTCAGGAATCACACCCCTATACAAAGAGCCCCGGGAGAGTGGATGACCGGAGCCCGCTGGGCAGGAGGTGCCAAGCCGAGGGTGCCTGGGAAAATTAACCCGTGGGCCGGGGGGGGAGGCCCGGCCTCAGCTGCTCAGCCCGACCTCCGGGCGAGGGCAGCCGGCAACAGGCCTGGCTCCGCCGGCGCGGAAGGAAACGCCCCTTCCCACCCCTCCCCTCCCCTGCCCTCCCCTTCGGGGCGGCGGGTCCTCCCGCTGGCAGGGACTAGCAGGGAGCGGTAATTACCGGCCCGGCGTTGCACAACCCGCTCCCGGCGCGGCGCGGCCCGTCCTGCCGGCGGCGCGGGGCCGGGCGGCACCGCCCCCTCCCGGCATCCCTCGCNGTGCTCGCCCTCACGGCCCTGGGCCTGGCGGACGGGCAGCCGCGTCCCTGTGCCACACACAGGGCGCTGCCACCGCCGCCCTCTGCCCGGGACGCGGGGTCAGGCTGCTTCCCCCTCCGCCCTCCCCGGCGTGAGGTCGGTGCCCCTCTTGCGAGAATCCAACCACCGCCGCCTTGCTACCCAAATTATGTTGGCTTTTTTAATTTTCCTGACTGCGAGCAAGTATTAACAGTTGACTTCTAGGGATGACCGTGTCTGCATAGGCAGTTAATAGATTCAGCTGTTGCTTGAATGCTGCTGTGTGGCAATAAGATACACGGACAACAATTTCAAAGCGGCCAAATCTAGTGATGCTCCCTGTGAGGTTGCCTTACAGGTGTAAGGTGCTCGAGTGTGTATTCGTTAATGCCTTGCAAAACACTGGTACCACAATGTGTGGCAGATGAAAAATATATTGCAGACTCAGTCCTTTCACAGTTTTATTGTATTTGTGATTGTAGGTTGTTGACCATATGTTGAAGACCTGGTATGTTGAGATATTACAGCTGGGTATCTTGTAGGCACTACAAAATTATCCTAAAATGGACTTACTCAACAGACTTAAGTAATAACATACCTGAGATTAAGCAACGATCCAGTTTTATTTTACCTAATTCCTTTCATACATGATATCCGTAAGAGTTTCATGAAGTTAGGTAACTGTCACACGACATATGCTGCTGAAAAGTCATGAGTTTGCTACCTTACATTGTTTTTTGCACGAGGGTTAAAACAAGATCCTGAGCTATGGCTGAGGGTTACTCTTCTATCAAACTCAGAGGGAGGGGTGATTTTTTTCAAATAGCTCTGCCTAGTTTAGTGAAATACCACTTTTGAAAAGCAGAAAAGCTGTATGGAAGGGCACAAAAATGATGAGCTCAGATTTTCACACCTAATATAGTGGTATTTGTAAGAAATACTGGGCCATGCAGATGTTCTAGGAGCACCTATGTGTTAAGTCAGACCAAGACTATTCTCTTAAAGTGAATCTCAATTGTCCACACTTACCTTGCTCTGCCTTCATTGAGGAATGATCTTGGAGCACACAAAGCAGGTTACATTCAGATTGAAGCACATCTTCAAACATAGATGCAGGCCCAATGTAGTTTTGAAGTGCATTTAATATATTCCCACTGTTGGTAGCATTCATTTGATAGAAGCAGGCTAGAACTTGTCCAGAGTAATCTCCCTATACCTGAAATAGATATTATGTGGGTCTTGGATTGTCCCCATTAAACTATTTTGCTTTCATGCCTTCTGATGTTGATCTGCAGGACTTGACAATGGCAAGGCATGCATTAGCTTGAGAGTCAGGGTATGGAAAGTGTCAGCCTTAATGCTGAAGACTATTTGGAAAGTGTCTTTCCTGTGTGGATCTTCAATTTTGGTAGGTACAGTTTTAAAAATCTGAGGCATTTATATGTATTAGATGGACCAAACATTATTACAAGATCAGTGAGAATTGGAAAGGGGAGATAACTTATAAATTACATTCCAGCTAATTCAGCAGATGAATGGGCTTGTGAGAGCCTGACCTGATCTGTCCCTTTTCCTATCTCTGTACTGCAGTCTTTCTGATACCTTGTCCTTTACTTCTGTAATCTTCTCTCTAGTCATTTTTCATTCTTGAATTTGTTAGAAATACAGTTGCTAAAGTAAGTACCATGCTTGCAAACTTGATTTTTTTCTTGTGTGTATGTGTTGCTTTACACTTTTGAGTTCCTCCACGACTTAGGTCTTATTTACTACTGGTACTGTATAGTGGCCATGGATTCCAAACTCTAACCCCCAACATTCGGTTGTTTCAATAATAGCTGTGCTGCTGCTTGAATGCTATTTTGAGGATGGTTTTTGCCCACTGGTCTTCGTTCTTTTCTCCATGTTTCCCTGTGAGGCAAACCTTGCCAGGAGCCTTACAGAATGCTACCTATCAAGACTAGGCAGTAGGTAAGCTACATTGCCTATATCACCAGCCTAGACAAAAGCATCTGGTTATTACCATTGCCTCATCCCCCTTTAGTCTCCATTAGTTCATGTATCATTCATTTCTTCATGCTTTGTTGCTAATGTAAATTATAGCATACTTTGAGAAGGATTGTCATCATGCCAAATCTTTACATTTTCAGCATTCTTGTGCTGGTATATGATGCTGACATACCGTAACAAGTGCACAACCTTTGAAATCTGCAGGGCCTAGTGTATCCTTTACCTTCTGTGTTGTATATCTCTGTCTCTTTGGGAAGAGAAAGAAGTTGGGAGGGCGTGGCTGTCCTAAATTTTTGTACTTATTCCTAGGGAGAAGAATTTCACTTGGCAATCTAGATAGTCTGGAAGAGGACTGGTAGCATATCTGCTGCTTGAGGTTAACTGACTAAAATACGTGAGGTGACTTAGTTTTGTATGTGTGAATTCCTTTGTTTACCTTCGTGTATAGTGCCTGAAAATGTTGTGTCATGTTAGTGTGAAGTGAATTTCAGCTTCTTGAATTCTGGAAGGTGAAATTCTAGTTTTGAGCTTTGTAAGGGCAAAGGTAAATGTTGCAGACCTGAATATAAACAGCAAAACACTGGGCTTAACATTCAAATGAATGATCGAAGTGTTCTAGTGCAACTTTAAACTTTACCTGCAGAACTTCTTCCTTCCTCACATAGTTTCAGAATACACGCTTACTTATACATACTTTATGTTCAAAATAACATTTCATGTTTTCCTGTTATTTCATGTGTTTCTGGAGTAACTGTCATTTTTCTGTTTGATTTTGTGTGCTTTTTTAAGTTTTGCTGGAATGTCAGCGATAGGTCTGCTGCTGGTTGAACTTGAAAAGTAAAATAACATACAAATTGAAAAAAAGGAGGAAAATCTTCTTTTAGCAAATCAAATGTGTTTGAATGTGTGACAAGAAAGCTGTGTGACGGGCTGTTCATGTTGTATGTGTTTGTTTTTATATAGAATAACCAGTTATAGGCATGATAGCAGGAAGGAGAGGTAGCAACTTTTACCTACTTTTTCACTGTCAAACAATAGGGGCAAGGTCCAGTGCAACTCATATCAAGTAGTAATGTGTGAATAATTAAGCTGTATGTGTTATGCCAACCTGCCTTAGTAGGTCAAAGATCACTTAATTAGTACTACCTGCATTAGTCACAGATGTTGTTCTGGAAGAGGTATTACACTGTTCATTGATTTTACAGAACTGAGAGGTGGTGTCACTTGCAATTTACAATGTATTTTTACCACAATTTTCTGAAATCTTCCAAAGTTGAGTGATGTAGAACTGTTTGCTTATAGTAACTTGTTAGTTTTCCATCTTACTTCCTTGGTGTAGAGCACAGGGAAAAATACATCGGTTCTTTTTCCAAGTTGCTCTCAAAAAGTCTGTTTCCTTACAAAACTTCATGTCTTCTTGGGAGGGAGGAAGTTGTTATATTTAAGTGCAATTATGACTTCAGTTGTAGTATTTGGGTTTTTTAGAGTCATAAGAAGTTCTTTGAGAAACTACATTATCCTAGGTATATAATGCAGAAAAAAAGCCTGTTTATTCTCTCCCCCTAAGCCTGCCTCAAACAAGAAGCAACAGAATATTTGCTTAAGATTTGATTGCTTCAGAATTAAAACCATAAGGGATGTTACATAAAGGAGCTGGAGGAGGGATTATTATCCCTCTAATAGAATTTTTCCTGAGCATTCATGTAGTTTATAATAAAGTACTTACACAAGTAGAAAATGAGCTTGGCTTACTTTCAAAGAGAAGGTATTTAACTCATACAACTTTCTGCTGGAAGGAGGGACTGAAAGAAGTAATAGAAGGTAATTAGGGTTAGAGTTTGGAACTACAATGGGAATAAACAGTTTGGAGTAATAGGAAGGCATTTGTAATGTATGGGAAGGTGACAAAATAAAATATTTTAGAATCTGCTCCTAGACACACTGGCCTTTCCTATCATCTTGCTGTGTTCATTAGAATCCAAGAAGATGCTAGGCCGCTGACACAATTTAGTATAAACTGAACTTCTGAAACCTATGTGGTGGCATCCTTCCTGTGAGGAAAAAATGAATAAAGCAAGAATAGTGCATGCTTGGGGCCTTAGAGGTTAGGCAAGCCTAAAGTGAGGGGGAAGGCTCATTGAGGGGAGAGAGGTTGAGTTGTAGGCAGTGTAAATCAAATAGGGTTTTGCATGGTTTGTCTTGGGTGACACATAACCTATGCTCCTGCCTGTCACTGGGCTTCTCAGCCATTGTCTGTGACAGAGTGGCAGCACATGTCACTCGCTCAGTAGGTGTCACTGCTTATGCCTGCACAGCCTGTGAACGTGCAGTTTGGCAGTGATTGACATGAGTGCCATCAGAGCTGACAGACACACGTCCAAATGTTTGGAGGTGCTTTCAAACATAACGCAGGAGTTTAAGAATAGCGAGTGGTTGTTATAACTTGAAACAGATGGTTCATTTTTATTCAGTTTGTGTATATTTAGGATGTTCTTCTGTCTTGTTAGTTTGCATAATTTCTTTAGATTCTGAAGATATTTGGATGGGCTTTGCCAATGAACTTCACATGGAGGGACCTGTTCTAGTTGAGTCATGGCTGTTTGACAGGAAGGGTGAAATTATATTGCTGCAGATTAATAGACTGCTTTCATATATGTAAAGGCCTTAAAGGGAACCTGTTACTTGGAAGAAAAGGTGGCAGGTGTCAAAACCAAAACCAACTTCATGCTAACTACACTGAAGTAAGTTTATCCAGGGTGTGAATGTGACTGTCCAGTCTGCTGCTTGCAGTAAGTGCACTAGCATTGAGGGGAAAAAAAAAAGACAAAATATACAGAAATGACTACTAGAATACATCGAAAATCCAATCTTGTACAAAAACCTGCCTGGGGCTTAGAAAACCTGTCTTCAGCTGGAGGGTATGGAGACAGGAGAAACCAGATGACTCAGCTCTAATCCTAGCATTTAGACTGCCTTTGTTTGGGGCCTGGCTAGCTAATTAGTGGTTTCTCTCTTAATTAAGTTGCATAAAAAGCCTGCTGTCTAAGGCAAGATCTGGTGTGTGTGCAACAGTGTAAAACTTTTTTTTTTTTTCATTTTTTAGGAAACTAGCTAGAAATCTTTTTCTGCTGTTTTCCATGAGGAAGATCTGCAGCCACTGCTCAGGCCTGAGCACAGCTTATGAAAAAACTAATAGAACTCAGGTTTTTCTTATATGTAAACTATGTTATTGAGATGCATTCTTCTACTGAAACTTAGAATGTCCTCTCCAACAGTTCTCCTTTGTTATCTTCTTAAAGCTTTGTAGAAACTTTTTGAGCTTTAGCAATGCAGAGCTCCTGCTTGCAGTGACATAGCTCACTGTGACCTTCTCGGAGTCCCCTTCTTGCTTGCCTGAATACATTCCCCTCACATTATTTTTGGTTATGCTGCAACTAGCCACCAATCTAGAGCCAAGAAAGTTGTGTTCTTGATTTCTGTGTGTGCTCAGAGTGTACTGTGTAACTGGGCATGCTTTTGGACTGTGCCCAGGCTTCTGAGTAAGGTTGCTGCCCTTGACCTGAAATAACTGTGCTGTTGCTCTCTACCCCTCTGTGTGGGGTGTGCACTATGAAACTCTGCCTGCCAGTGAGCTACAACAGACTTTCCTCACTATAGCTGTTATTTCTTCACACTGTTGCATTGCATCTTTAGTCATTTGAATTTTATTGTCTTTACAATGTCTCAGTAGTATCTTGACTCCAAAACTAACCTGAAGACTGCACAAATAATCGTGAACTATGGCAAAATTGTTTATCTTGTATGATTTTTTGAAGCTGTGAAAACTGCACAGTGCCATTCCAGCCTGTAAGGTCTGCAGGATACAGAGGTTGCCTAGAGGTAGCAACTCTTTGAAATGCTACACTTAATCCTAAACCAGATATTCTTTCTTTGCACTGTTTTAAGCAGAAGCAAGTCATCCTAACTTTACAGAAGGAAGGTAGCATGACCTGAAATTTGTAGGGTTTTTTTTTCAGTTAAGGACAGTGTAACATTTTAAAGCCCTTATCTCCTCATCACGTCATTAAACAGCAAGTCTTGCTTATCACTCTTTTCATCTGCAATTCCCTGTTATGCTTAGCTCAGTGCAGATTGCTTCCTCTGAACTTTGTTCTGGATGGAGACAGGTATTTCTAAAGACAGTAATCCTTTAACTTTTTCCTGTCTGCTAGTAAATACCACAGAACTAGTATGCCTGAGACCTTTCAGTAAGTCGACTCAGGCCTCTTGAAGGCTTTTCAGAGTTTCTCAAATCACTTTCCTCTTCAGTAGAGTTGAGAATGATTCTGTTTGAGTAACCAGTATTGTTGCATGTTTCTTTAGAGAGAATAGCCTCACTAGTATGTAAATGGAGTCAAAAGACTGAGTAGTCTGACCACTACTTATTTGGAGACTGGAATTGCATGTTTTCTCCCTCCCCACGGTGCTACACTACTGCCCTTGAAGTTGGATCAGCTGTCAAATGCCTGTACAGAGTCCTGAAACTCTTTATTAGTTTCTTTAAAACATCTTGCTGGTTTGGGTTAATCATGTTTCTCATGTTTCTCCTTTCAGTGTAGGAGAAAGGTGTTTTGTTGTATTGCCTACTGTCTGTTGGGTAATTACTCGCCTGTGTACTTCTCTTTAGAGAGTTGCTATTCAGTTACCATGCATGTATGAAGGGCAAGTTTGGTGTAGTTGTGTCATCCCAGGTACTGCTAATACCTTTCTCTGCTTTTTATGTCTATGTTTGCTGTAAAAGCACTGTGCAGTTAAATAATGGGTAGCAGGCTACATCTGAGATGCTGCTTTTCCTGAAACTTCCTCAGGTGATGTATGTTTTGTTACACCTCTAGACTCTATATATTCTTAAAAAAATTTTACACATTGAATTCAGACTGGTTTGTTGAGGGCTTTGTGCAGTTAGATCTTGAAAATATATGGTGACAAATTCCACAGTTTTTGATTCACTATTAGGGATGTTTTACTACTGTATTTTTTCTTACATTTTTTCTGTATGTTGTCTGGATAACCCTTTTCAAAAACCTTTTCATCACCACCCCTCCTTGTCTGTGAGGGCACAAAGGAACAATGGCCTCTGTACCAGGGGCGTTATTTTCAGTAAAGAACTTGGCCAGCGTGTAGCACTTACCTTCCTCCACCACTAAGGCTTGTGATGCTCCAGCATTATGTAAATGAGAGGTCTGGAATAATGGAGAGCTTGAATCTATTCCAAGTGTTAGAGCTCTCTGCTGTAACCAGATAGTCTTGCTGTATTCTTGCTGACTAATTGAGGATGTTCTTTAGTCTTTAAATTCATTAAGGAGGCAACCACCATTCTCACAAAAAAGTTCTGCAACAGTACAGTGGAGTCTGGAGTAATGCCAGTAGGTATTGGACTGAAAAGGTTTTATTCCAGGCAGAACTGTGGCACAGTCTTTATTTGCAAATAAAATGAGAGCTATGTGCNTAATGCCAGTGGTATTGGACTGAAAAGGTTTTATTCCAGGCAGAACTGTGGCACAGTCTTTATTTGCAAATAAAATGAGAGCTATGTGCCTCCATTTGACTTTTTTTTTTTTCTTCTAGACTTCATACATGATTGTATCCATTCTTTTTGAAGTATTGGTCTTGTTTTGAGCTTGCACAAATTTTTTTTAGTAAAAAGAGAACAAGACACTGTTAAAGCTCTTTTCATTAGATTTTAAGTTTACAAATGCTTAATTTTTATCTTAAACTTTATGAATATAAATTCTAATTAAGTGTGAGTTCATAATTAAATGTAAAATCTTGATTTCCAGGCAATCCTTCTTTTTCTCTAATGGATAAACAGTTTCAGCTCAGTCAGTAATTACAGCTGCTCAATTTCTCTCAACAGCTACTGTAGGAAAAATGTATCAATAAATACATCAAACATACTCAACTAACTGCCGGAATAATTCCAGCCCTTATCTTCCTAATAGATTACTCTATTAATATATTCACTTCAGATCCTTTTAAAGCTGAAATAGTTGTGTATTATGAGTGTTGTGACTTCAAACATTGGCAGAACTTGAAGCAGCAAAGCTTATAGGAATTATTACAGCATGTCTGGAAGAGCAGCATGCTTTCATCTTACGTTATGGCAAGTCATGAATCACCTAGAGAAATAACCACGTAGTTTGATAACTACTTATTCATGCATACGAATACTACTTTCTTCCTACTGCCAAACCAAATGTGATTGGACTGATCCATATTCAAGTTTTAAAAATATAGGTCAATGTTTTTGACTTTGAAAAATTACAAGATGTATTGAGAAGTTTCTTGTACCAGAAATACATTGCTCTTGCATCACCAGGATGTAATCTCCAAGTAGATTGTTTCTTGGACTTTGCACCCTGTTAGGATTTCCACAGATGTACTTCCATCACAGCCTGATTAAATGTTACATCTCTTCTGAACTTTCATAAAGTTATTTCTCCCCCAGTCTGGCCTCTGCCCGTCATGTTCTTTGTTTTGTCTTTTGCACAAGTAGTCTTACAAGATTTTATCTTCTCTCAGGCTTCCGTCTCTGTTACCTTTAATTAAGTTCTTGCTAAACTGGTGGATCTCCCTTCTTGCTTTCATGGTCTCCTCCTTCCCTTCTTTTCTCATATTCCTCTGTTACCTTGCCTCTTCCTTTCAAAGTAATTAGGTTATTTCTTTTCTCTTGTCAGTGACATTCAGAAATCTTTCTAATCATCATAAATTAAAATAGGCACGGTTTCATTCTAAATATTTTCTTCACAGAGCTTTAAAGCACAGGTGCAAAATGATGCTGTTGATGAAGTTGTGGGATAGCTGGTTGTGTGGCAGTCTGCTCCTGTTTTGGTGCTGTAGGATGAAGGAGCAGTGCCTGTCATAGTCGCTGCTTCCTCGTAGTGTCCTAGGTTCTGCCTTCAAAGTGTATGAATGTTGTAGTCTTGAGGCAGCCTGCTCTCAGTGTTTTAATATCATGGTTAAGAAAGTTGGCAGTTTAATATGGTTAGTGGCCACATTTAAGCTACATAAACTCGCCCAACAGCTTCATGTGCTCATCTGATGATTGATTGTTCCAAAAGGAAGAAAGACAAACAGTAATGTCTTACATATCAGCTGGTCTTTCTTAAAAGTAGAGGTGAAAGAATAGCATTGTGCTTTCAAATGTTTGTTTAGCGCCAGTTGATAAATATTTTTCTACTAACTGTTCTGTTAAATGCAGGGGAAGGAAAATAGATTAAAACTGACTCCCCTTTCAATGGACATGTTTGCAGGAACTTGATTTCACAGGAGCTGGCTTTTTTTCCCCTGCAGCACATGTTTATAAACAAATAATCTCTCTGTGTAGTAAAATGTGTTATTTCGAAGTCTAATACAATGCAAAACAAATCTGGTTGGCTTATGTAGATAGTGTGAAACATCAAAGTTGGGTTGCTTGAATTGCTGAATCTGCATTCCTGTAGTTTTCATTTGTGGTCAGTGGAACCATGTAGCCATGCTTGTAAAGTATGTGTAACAAACAGAAAAACACTCAGAGTTTCATGATACAGAGTTCATGGAGTTCATGATACAGAGCCAAGGCAAAGCAGAACTTGGAGATGAAAGAGTGAGACTTGGTTTCCCTACATGAAACTGGTTGCTGGAGTGAGTAGGGTTTCACTGAAATTGTATAAAAGCAGTACATAGGTTTGACATAAAAGGTAGTCCTGCTGAAGACACTGTATTGCTTTGAAAGAAATAGATAGGAATATAATCCCAAGATTTTCTTTCTGTCTTTTCTGCGTAGAGATCAAGACAAAGCAAAATGTGTTAATAACAAATAAAATACTTTTTTTCTTCCCTTTGCAGTAAAAGAAGTGGAAAACAAGCATTGCAGAATAATGAGGTAATTATTTATTCGTGTCAAGTATTCTTTAATAATTTTAAATAAATCTGATTTTTTAAAACTTAAAGTCCTATCACTGGAGTTTAATTTTGGCTATGGTGCAAATATGGTTTGAATGATACTTTCAGACTTGCATTGGTGAAACAAAAGGAAGAATCAGGTTAATCACAAGAGGCTGAAGTTTGACTCCATAATGATGGATCCCTGATGTACACAATATCCTTTTTAATCTCTTAGTGCCCTATGAATTTGTGAGGACTAGTGTTGTAAGTTCTTCTGTATGCATAGAAACAAACAGCTGTGTGTAGATTTGATATAACTTGTATTTGTTTTTTATTTAAAAGAAAAAGTATGGAACAAGATGTTTGGTCTGACAGTTTCTAAAAACTACTTCAAACATCTGGTAGGAGGTTTGACATTTCCCTGATCTGTGTCTGTTAATTCGTTTGTTTGAAAGGGATATACTAAATCCTTTTAAGCCAAGGTTTTTGTTTCATATCCAAATAAAATATGACAGACCAAAAGGCAGAGTCTGTGATTCTGGTGTTACAATGGTGTGAATAGATTCCATATACTTTCATCTTTGCTAAAACCTTTAAAAAAAGGCTTGCACTGCATAAATAGAAAGGTGTATGCAAGCGTCATGTTAGCTTCTAACCACACCTTGTCTGTATTATTTACCATGAACACTGATCTTTTGCATAGCTATACCTATTTGTAAAAACCTTAACTAGCTTTCTCTTGTTCTTACCCATCTTGGATACAGTTATGCTGAGCGGGGTTAACAGTCTAAGGGAAAAAAACTTAGGGGCAAAAAGATACTGGAATGAATATAAGTGCAACACAGAACTATAGAAATGGGGAAAGGCTGAATAGAGGTGAAGGATAGGTTCAACTCATATCATATATATTTAGTCATTTAGAAATGTAGCCATCAGACATTGTGTTTGTAATTTCCATTACAGGAAAGCAATAATGTATGTAGGATCATGTTTCATTAGGACTGGACAGTAGTCTTAGTTGTTTGGATTGCTTGGATTTTTGTGTAAATAATTTTTAATTTAAGTGTTGTAATCACCTACTGCATAGCATCCTATTAGTCTAGAATTTTTATTTGTAGTTTGTGTTCACACAGATTTTTGAAAAGGATGGGACTATTGTTGACTTCATGCTATGAAACACAGGTGTAGGCTTCTTCACAGGGCATTCAGAGTGGATCTTTTCTCTTTTAGGTTTCCTGTCTACCTTGTAATATTGATATAGGCATTAATAGCATGCTTCACATGAGCCTTGGGTAGCAAAGTTAGCAGGATTATGTTGATTAGACAAGACTTGTTCAAAGTATGTATGTGCCCTATTGGTCTGTTTTCAGGACTGAATTCTTCTGTCACATCCTTATGTGAAAGAAAAGAAACCTGGACCATTAGCATTTAAAAAGTAATCAGGTTAGTCAGGGCAGAAAATAGGGTTACATGGAGTGAACAAATGAAACCGACCCAAATGAAAGGTGTTTGGGTACAGGAGGATTTGTAAATCTGGTAGATACAGCTAAGCAGGAGTATGTTGCACCATTTTGTAGAAGTAAAGGAATAAAAAATTGTGAGTTCACTTGAAGCAAGTTTGGGCTGTACCAAGAGTTTAAACCATTGATTGTCTAGACAAATAATGGAAGGCATCTTTAAAAATACTGGCCAATGGTATCTTTTAGAGACAAGCAATGTTAAGAGATGTTTGCATTACAAGTTGCACTTGGATGTACTTTAGCGCTGTGATCTGCATTGTTTGTGTATCATCTTTAACACAGATTTGAAATAAAAAGTATTTTGTATCATAGCAGCTATTTCCTGTTGCAGTTTGTTTTGATAGCTCCCAGTTCTTTATTTAAGTTGTCTGAACAAGTCTTAAGTTGGAGGGAAATATTACAAATTCTGCAGAAGGAAGGTAGCTGTAAATAACTTGGGTAGGGAAAATACTACATCAATAGTTCAATAATACAAAAAAAAAAAATCTCACTTTTCTTGTTTTGTTCTGTGTGCAGCAGAAAGAGGGAAAGAAGGAGCGAGCAATGGTGGACAGAGTGTTTATTGCACGAATATGTCGAATCCTGAAAATAATGGTCCCTAGACCACTTTGCAAAGAGGTAAGCATTGCCTGCAGTAGTAAATAAATAAATAAAGCTGGAGTCAAGTTTCT
Organism: Ifrita kowaldi; assembly: GCA_013398055.1. NCBI lineage: Eukaryota > Metazoa > Chordata > Aves > Passeriformes > Cinclosomatidae > Ifrita > Ifrita kowaldi. The sequence continues at coordinate 99,724 of VZRS01010054.1, read as the reverse complement.
TTTGAAATTATATCGGAATTTAAACAACTGCATATATGTTACTTAAATAGGGCTGAATTGTGCTATGTGTTTTAAAATAGCAGCATGTTATTGTAAAAGTCTACATTATTTTCAGTTGTTATGTCACTGAAAGTTCTGGTTTCAGTTACAAGATAAGCCATGTACTGTCAGCTGATAAATACTGTTGTAGCATAACTTTTAAAAGGGCATCTGGGTTTGTCTTGTTTGGTGCAAGTCAGTACACTTCTGTGTGCAAATGCTTCCTATCTTTAATTAGGATGCAGTTCATTCATTATTTTGATTTAGTAATTAATATCTAGGTCAAACCTTATTAGAAAATGAATTTGTCAAAAAGTCTCTCAGCATCATTTCAGGAAAGCTATGCAGTGTAGAAATCAGTGCCTCCATGTTTCTCATGCTTTCCAGGACACTTTAAAAAAACAAACAAACCCAAAGCATTAGTTGAGCTCAGAAACTTAAGCAATGAACTGTAATAACTTCAACACACATCAGGCACAAGAGCAGTGAATTCCAATGTACAGAGTGTAGACCAAGCATGGCAGCCAACTCAGCCTGCATGAACAGGGACCTTCAACAGCCCAACTACAAAAAAGGAGGTACATGGAAGGTAGAAGCATGGTTGGAAATGCCTGTGAGAGTGCCCACAGAGCTGGCCTTCATCAACTTCAAAAGGTCATGGCCATTAGAAGAGGTTACTGATAATCCCAAAAAACCCCAAACATTGTTCCCATATTTGAAAACAAGTTTACTGGAAGCTGCAGGATGGTCAGCCTCACCATATTCCTGTCAAGACTGTGAGCAAAACTTCTTGTAAGCTAACTCTGGCCACACAAGGAACAAAAAAGTGATTGCAAACAGCCTGGTTTTACCAATGGCAGATCATGCCTTACTAACCTGATTGCTGTCAGTGATGAGAGAACTGTCTGTGTGGATAAGGGAAGAACAGAGGATGTTGAACACACTGATATCAGGTCTCCCTTAATACCATGATAGCCAAACTGAATTGGCTGGATGAGTGGACAGTGAAGTGGATGGAAAACTGGCTGGACTGTTGGTCTGACTGGTGACTGATTACTGGTGGCCCTGTTTTGAGTGGGGAGGTGAAGTAGATGACATTCAGAGGTCTCTTGCAATCTCATGGCGTCTCAGAATAGCAGTAACTTCTTTATTCCTGCAATCCTCCGTCTTATAATGTGTCCACTGTATGTATCAACCAAATACAGCTTTTAAAAGGCAAACTTTCAGCATAAAAATGTAGTCAGTACTTAATGTAAAGTATTGTATGCTAATATGTTTCCAGCAAAGTAGGCAAATATTACATTAGCTAGGGCAGCAGGGTAATGCTTTTCTGTTAGATACAGTTAGATGACTTACTGGAAAAAAAAAGGTGAATTTTATCCATTATTTAACTATTGCTCTTCTATGGTTGTACTAGACAGGTTATTTGCTGCTTATTGCTGTGATGCTGGTTGTCCGCACTTACTGTGATATTTGGATGATTCAAAATGGAACAGTCATTGAAAGGTACCTACACATTTGTTACTTTTAAACATTCTGTCTTGTGTTTAAAAGGGAAAGTTGTCTATCAGAATACATATTCAGACATTTTATAGCTTGCTTGTTTAAAACAGTTGGGAAACTGGTGTAGTTGCAATTTGGGGAGGCACCACTGTATTTTGTTAAATAAAAATAAAAATTTATTTATTAAGTTATTTTTGTTCATCAGTAAAGTTATTTTATCAAATTAATATTTTAAAACTGTTTAACAAATATTAATTTGGTAACATTTTTACATTGAAGACTCTGAATGTCCAAGAAGGTACTTCAGAATAGTGGTTTTAGGTCTTAGACTTAAACATGTGTGGATATTAGGGCTTTTATTTCTTCCCGCTGAGCTGTTTGCTCTTTAGATTGATAAGAACAATGCTTTCAGTCTTACTATGTTAGAAAGTGGTTTTTAGACCTCTGATTATTTTTGCTGGTCTTGTTGCTAATTGAAGCAAGTCAGAATGTGACTAGAACTGTGAATTCAAAATGATACTGTGTTCGAGGAGAGACATTTAGTGCTTTGTAGAATGGAAGGACTGCTTTGTTTCTCTTGTGAGAATCTGTGAAAGCAGAGAAGGGGAAGAACTGGTATCCTGTGACCGTGAATTGCTGAGCCCTTAATGTGGGCAGTTACAGAGGAGCAGACAGGAGATAACTGCTCCGTCTGCCACTTGCCACTTAGCTTACATGAGGATGTCAGACTGGATCCTACAGCTGATGCTACAGGTTTCCATGATGATTTTTTTTTCTGAGTATGGTCCCCTGAGAATTTATCCACTTAAAACATGCAAGTTTATACTTCGTTGTTTCTCTTGTAACTGACTCTTAGCTGGTCATTTACAGTGCTATCATTGGCCGCAGCAGAAAAGATTTCAAGAAATACTTGTTCAACTTCATTGCTGCAATGCCCGCTGTAAGTGCTCTTCTTGTACTCATCTTTTAGTAGAACATATTTTAAATGTAAATTAAGAATTTGAGGAAAGGATCTCAAAGGAGTGTCTTAAAACCTATGGAAATCAGTTGTTTTACATGCAGGTCTGTATTAAAACACATTTAATTTTCTGGCTCCAGTGTGTGAGAGACTTTATCAGCATATTTCCTGATTAGTTGGAGCTATATTTTAGACAGATACGTTTAGGTTTTCAGGTTAGTTTTGTTGATGGCAATTTTGACTATAGGTTTGGGATTCTTTTGGCACCGTTGACGATGAGGAATTTTTTTTAGACCTTAATTTTTATATTTCTTATATTTTTCACAAATTTGTTATGACTCCTTCCATGCTTTAACTTTCCTTCAGCTTGTTGACATTTCTGATCTGCACCAGATAGAAATAATTGTTGCTGCCTGATTTGCATTAAATTTTAAAACTAGTTGACACTTTTAAGGGAGTGGTTGTCAAATGGTGGCTCTTTCCTAGAGTTTATCAGAAGAGCTGAAAATACGCAATATGAACATAATTTTATCTTAAATGGTGAGTTCCACTGGGAACTGGAGACAGAAACCTAAGCAGTGGTCCTGTAGACATTGTATGATTGGTCTTAGGTGTATTTATGGCATTCATGACTTTTAGGGGGAATTAATCTGTTTTAAAGTGTTTACACAATTTATGCTGCAAGCTGATCTAAGTGTATTTAATCTTGTTAGCTAAATATTACTGTGTCTTACTTTAGATCTCTTTAGTGAATAACTTCCTGAAGTATGGTCTAAATGAACTGAAACTTTGCTTCCGAGTAAGACTTACCAGATACCTCTATGAGGAATATCTTAAGTAAGTAACACCTTGTCTACAGTTTTTAAAAGTTGATTCAAATCATTTTAAGTACATTGAAGAAAGTTGCAGGGGGCTTAATAGGTTAAGTATGCTGCTCAGAAAAGGCTTTTGCCTTTGCACTTGAGGATGAGAGGTTTATCTAGGTTGTATGTGGCATAGATACAAAGACAGCAAAGTTGGCTCAATTGGGGAAAAAAATGCACCGTACTGCTTCTGTGGTTGGGTCAGATTCCAAAATACTTCAGTTGCCTTCATGTGGTGAAGGCTGAATTGGATGCATGAGCTCGAGTAGCTCCTTCTGTCTTTTTGCACTAAATTTTGGTTGTCAGATGTGCTGAAGCAGAGTTTGTGAGGGTTTTCTAGTTAAGTTCAATAGCAGCATGAGCCTGAGCTTCAGCTAAGACATCCTGGAGCCTAAATACCGAAACGATCCTGCAGGATTTAAGGTGGATTTAGTCAGGCAGAAGCACAAGCTATGTTGATTCCATACAGTAATTTAATGTTTGCACTACTTTGCATCTCAGTTGTATGAAGCAAGGGCATTCCAGTTATTCCAGATCCCAGGTAATGATTTTTTCTCTGCCACTTAGCTATTGTTTTGTTTCAGAGCTTATACATACTACAAAATGGGAAATCTGGACAACAGAATAGCTAATCCAGATCAACTCCTTACACAGGATGTGGAAAAATTCTGTAACAGTGTAGTGGACCTGTACTCAAACCTTAGCAAGGTAAGTCTTTTAAGAGAGAACTTTGAGTAGTAGCTGTAGACATTTAGGATGGGGGTGTCAGCTCAAAGCAAGTATGTGCATTTGTACGTGGATTGCTTGGAGTATGGGAATAAAAAAAATTATGATGTTGTATTGCTTCACGCTCTTTGTGGCTTTCGTAACCAAAGCACTGTTGTGAGTTGTTGTATTTTGTATTAAATTTTCTTTTAAAGAAGTTACTGCATTCCTTTGCAGATGAACAGTGATAACTTTGCTGTCTCAGTAGATAGTTTTTAGAAGAAAAGCAATGGCTAGCTCTTAGTTACATACGAATATTATTTTGTGTAGGGAGGTGTAGTTGAATAAGCTTTTCCCTATTTCTGGTGTAAATTTTAAGGGGATTGGGTAGTGAATGAGAATACTGTTGACATTTTTAGACTAAATTTTTTGATGCTATGGGTTTCATACAAGCTGAACATCAGTAAATTACAAGTTACTTTGTTCAAAAACTTCTGACTACAAAACCTGTAGTTCAGCTGTTTTAGCTTTGAGATAAATATATGGCATTATCTTTTTATTCTGCATTTCTAAATTACTTCAGTTAAATTATCATGGGTTCTAGTCCACCTTTGATAAGTGAGCAGAGTGTCATTACAGACCTAAAATAGCAAAGTACTCTTTTTATATGGTATGTATTTATCTGAAGATCACGGTGTTTTTATGTTCAATCCTTGAGTAAATGTTTTCAGGAAAAAGTCATGTGGTTAAGATTCCTTTTGTCTTAGCTTTTAGTTTGTATAATAGGCTAGCCAGTATTTTCATACAGAGCTGTAACTGTTCTTGGGGTGGTACATGGCTTCTGGACCTTTTTATATTAGTTTTGTGTTTGCGTTCTAAGGCTTTTTTTCTACGCTTCTCTTACAGCCCTTCTTGGATATAGTTCTGTACATCTTCAAGCTAACAAGTGCAATAGGAGCACAGGTAAATTGAATGGGGTTTTTAGAATTATAAGCACATTTTCCCTTCTTTGGTTATAGCCTTGTACCTGTTTGGACTCCAAGTAAAACTCTAGGCAGTAATTGTAGATTCATACGTTATTTGAAGGGATATACTGAAAATATGCATTCACACTTAATGTTCTGTGTGCTTTAGCACCCTCTATTTTGAGGCAAGCAAAATAAAAACCAGTATTTTTAGGCATTTGATCAACAATTTGAAGAACCAAGAAAGTTCTTTATTTTCTTCTAGCATTTCTTTGGGAATCTCATTTAGTACGTTTCCTTTTGACTGCTTATGTCTTGCATTAATTCCATTTAAGGCTGAAAATAAGTTTGTTTCTGTGCAGCCTCTATAAAGAGGAACCATTTCTTGCATTGAGCTGTAAGACTCAATAAGCTGAATAATTTCAGAAATAATTCTTCAACTTAGTGAAATGATGCATTACCAAGAATGTTCAGGAGTAGAAAAAGAGTAGCTGTAGGTCACATGGTGCAAATTTTGTTGAGACAGACTTGCAGTAAGGCTTAACTAAACCTTGGTAACTTTTCCAGTCTCAGATGTCTTTGTACTGCTCTCTGTAATAGTTATTATGTGCAGTTTATGCCATTCCACACTTGAGTGGTATTTAATCATCTGTCATTTGTCTATGGAAGCTTAGGATCCAAGACTGCTTGAGAGAACCAGGAAATATACATAGATAAAAGCAGACAATGGGATTGAAATATTGACTGCTGTGTGACAGTTTAGCAAATGTAAAGAAAAAGAAGTAGGTGGAAAGGAGGGAGAAGAAATGCGAGGGGACCAGTAACTTCTTAATGAAATAAGCTAGGACAGTAGGGGACAGGTCACGCTGGGTGGTGATAAAAACCTGAATAGAAGGCTGGGATGGGAAGGGCATCTGGGGACAGAGAATTAGTAAAATTAGTAAAGCAGTATCTACAACACAAAAGAAGGTGACATGATGGGAATTGCAAATGTAATTGGATTGGCAATGTAGGCACACAGGAGATGAGAATTAAAGGATTCATGCTTTCTGGGCATTTTGGATACAGATGCTATCATTTGAGACCATCTAAGCTTTTATTTTTTTTTTATATTCACAGGGTCCAGCAAGCATGATGGCATACTTGATTGTTTCAGGGTTTTTCCTTACACGTTTAAGGAGACCAATTGGCAAGATGACTATCATAGAACAGAAGTATGAAGGGGAGTACAGATACGTCAACTCACGGCTCATTACAAACAGGTACACTTGGATGCTAAGATATAAGTGACAATACTGTGGGGTAAATGGAATTTGTGTATTAAAATGTTCTTGGGAAGTGTGATACTATCAGGTCTGCACCAAGTGTTTGCATCTCTATGTATTGTAAAGTAATTTGTATATGCATTATATTTCATAGTCAAGACTAAGTGGGATATAATAAGCCTGTGTCCTACTGTTGTGAAAAAGTCCAAACCCTTATTTCATAAGGTAACTGAAAGTGCTATATTCCCATATTTTATGGTTGATTTTTTTCAAAGACTTTCTTTAAGAAAATGAAGTTGCATTATTTTTGTTTGTTTCTTTTTAGTGAGGAAATTGCTTTTTATAATGGAAACTTGAGAGAAAAACAGACTATTCACAAGACTTTCCGCAAGCTGGTAAGCTTCTTTTATCTCTTAGAACATTTTAAGCAAAGCTTAATTCTGTTGTGGTGTTTCTTGACATGTGTTCATATAAATTGACTTAAGAGTGGCTTGGTGGTTTTGTTGCTACATTCATTAGATTAAAAAACAGTTGGTAGGCTATAAGCAGAACAGAAGTTTCTGATAGAATGGCCTTTTTCTTGCCACTTACCTCTTTGTCACCCACCACAATTATTGTTCTCACTCTTTAGTTTCATGTGTAGTTTGTTTTGATCTTGAGTGCAAGTCTGCCAGCAGGACGCTTGTTCAGTGCTTGCCACACTTAGAGGCATATTAAGGTATCTGAGGTACTGAAAAATAACTGTTTGGAACCAAATGTCTAATAAAAGATAATAAAACAGGTACTGATAGAGTTTGAACTTCTTTCTTCTGTAACTTACCAGGTGGAACACTTGCATAATTTCATCCTGTTCCGGTTCTCTATGGGTTTCATTGATACTATCATTGCCAAATGTAAGTGTGTGTCTAGTGCTAATGGATTTCTATAAATAACAAAACAAAGTTTATACATGAGAAATGTCTTTTTTCTTATTGTTTCAATGAATGTGTAGCTTAATATTTATTCTTAAACTGCAGACCTTGCCACTGTGGTTGGTTACCTGGTTGTTAGTCGTCCATTTTTGAACCTGTCCGATCCTCGCCATCAGAATAGCACTCATGCAGAACTTCTGGAGGTAAATAGACCAGAATTAAAACAACCTGTAGATCTTAAATTTTGTTAGTCCACGTAAAGAAACTTTCTTCTACTCTAGGATTACTACCAAAGTGGAAGAATGCTACTGAGAATGTCTCAAGCTCTGGGCAGAATAGTCCTAGCAGGCCGTGAAATGACAAGATTGGCTGGGTAAGCTTAATAGTAAGAATCTTTCTCATCTCGATTTAAGAAACTGGTTGTAGAATTAAATAAGCTTATGTGCTTTGTTCCTTGCAGCATGCTAAAAATTCAGCAATTAAAAACATTTTACGCTGAAAACATATCTGAAGATATGCTGATTTTGTGCGCTAGATATTTCACATCTAAATAGTACCAGCATGTAGTTGGAATGTTTAGTTGAAACCCTAACAAATGGTCTTAAATCAATTATTTGGTATTATTTACCAAACCTTTTTTTTACATTGTAAGAAGAAAAATTTGGCTATTACAAAAAAAGGAAAAGGACCTTGTAAATATGATGCATATTAGACAACGTAGTGCAACTCTGAAATGTAAACATTCTGTTTCTATTCTGGGTTGAATAACTTTGTCATTTTAGCAGTTTGACAGAGTGCTCATTAGAGCTTCTATGGATTTCTTTTTTTTTTTAGTTTCACAGCTCGAATCACGGAATTAATGCAGGTTCTGAAGGACTTGAACAGTGGCAAATATCAGCGTACTATGATATCAGTAGAAAAAGGTAGATGTGATATAATATGCAATATGTGCATCTCAGTGTAGCATTCCAGTCACTAATACTTGTTTCTTTAAGATGCAGATAAAAAGCAACCTTTGTCTTTGATACCTGGATCTGGAGAAATTATCAACACTGATAACCTTATCAAGTATGTTTGTGAAGTTTCCACAAGTTCAATATTTTTAATGTAGTCTTTTTTAAGTCTTTATCTCTGCGACCATTAATAGAGGTTTGAATACTCAATGTTATAATTTGTCATTCTGTTGTACTATACTTTATTTACTAGTAATTCCATCTCACATCCACTCAGCATTTCTATTCTGTAAGATAATCCTTATCCTCTCATACTAGCAGAAGGTATAATCTGTTCTCTGGACTTGGGCTTTTTGGTAACCTTCTTACTGTCCTTTGGAATATGACTTCTCAGGCCATCTTACTTCCTTTTAAAAATACATTAATTATGGATTTAATTCCATGATACAATTCACCTGTAAAAACCAGGGGCAAGTCTGTATTCGTTTTCAAAGTACTTGCTTGTAATTCTGCATGCTTAGAGATTTCATTGATGTGCTTGTGTAGGGATCAATTCCTTCATTCTTTGCAGTCTGAGGAATGTAGCGTTGACATAGTATTACTACTGAAAGGCATAACATACAGCCAGTTAAGAGCTCAAATAATCTCAGTCTGGACAGTGTGAAAAGCAGATAGGGAAGTAGAGGGGAAAGAGAGGAAGGAAGGGGGAGAAGAGATGATACAGCTATTTTTATTATTTTCATTTTAAAAAAAGGCAAGGGGAAGGTGAAAAGTCATTCATTGCATGTCCTAGACCACGTGGGTTTAAAATGACATGCATCCTTAAATGTAGGTTTTTATCCATAAGATGTTTTGGAGACCAAAGGCTTAGAAGGATTCCAAAAACAAATATAGGGGATGAAATCAAACCTATAGATGTAGATGTTTAAAACCTTTCTGATTTAAGAACTTCCTTAGCTGTTAATAGTTGGAAACTGGGAGACTGAGTGAAGTACTGCTGAAGTCTTTCCCTGTGCCTTAAATCTCTCAAGTAAACATGCAGTATCAGCTTCTTTTAGGCAACTGGTGTTTTTTTGTTTTTTCTTTTTTAACTTTGCAATACATACAGGTTTGATCATGTTCCATTGGTGACACCTAATGGAGATGTTTTGATTCAAGACCTTAACTTTGAGGTAAGTTTTTTAGTATCATAGGGAACAATAATAATGTAAAATTTTCAAGGGAAGATAACTTCAAAGGTCATCTGATTTGTAAGAAAAGTGCAAACAAATCATCAAGTTAGTTAAAAAAAAAGGCAATAAGCTATTTTCCCAAAAAGTGTTTTTATTGTTACAAGTGCATTTTCTTCCAGCTGCAGTTGGTGCTATACCAGTTGGGGAAAAAAATCAATTATTGCTGGAAGTTGCTCATCGTAATGTCAGAAAGTTGTGTGCAAGCATATGATGATACCAGATTGTCTTATTGTTTGTAGAAGCTTTCAGCAATACTTCCTCACTACCATCTTATGCCTTGTCTTTGCGATTCTAGGTCCGATCTGGTGCCAATGTACTGATTTGTGGGCCAAATGGGTGTGGGAAGAGCTCCCTGTTTCGTGTTCTTGGTGAGGTAAGGAAACTTTTTAAAACAAATAGGGGAGAATGCAAAGCATGGTTGTAATTGGACTTTTTGGTCAAGTTTTAGTATTTTTCCTTTTGCAGTTGTGGCCTTTGTTTGGTGGGCGTTTAACAAAACCTGTAAGAGGAAAGTTGTTCTATGTTCCTCAGGTGAGACCAAGTACTTTACTTGACAATAGTGTTTTCTCTCTTTCTACTTTGACTATGTTTAGAAATATTTGACATATCTTTTTGGTTCCAACTGTGTCTCAGAGACCATACATGACTCTTGGAACGCTCAGAGATCAAGTTATATATCCGGATACTTTGGAAGATCAAAAAAGGAAAGGGATTTCTGACCAGGTAATGATAATTAGTTCATTAACCCTCTGTCTTGCTCGGGGTAAATAATGCTTCCAATTCAGAAATACTGAAACTGCTATGAAAAGCACTGCATTGAATAGGATTTTAATATTTACCAGGGTTGATAACGTTATGGTATAATCCTTTATAGCTTTTTTCAACCAGTTGTTTTTTAAGTTCATGTAAGTTTTATTTGTCATTCCTGTTTCCATGAAAGGTGCTGAAGGAGTACTTAGATAATGTCCAGCTGGGTCAAATCTTGGAACGTGAAGGAGGCTGGGATAGTGTTCAGGACTGGATGGATGTACTCAGCGGGGGAGAAAAACAGAGGATGGCAGTATGTCTCAAAAGCATAAATGCTTAACAAATGCAGAATATAAGTAAAAAATGTAACAGAACTGTAAGCTATTTTTGTTTATTAAATATTAATATTTGACTAAGAAGAAACCCCCATGTGAAAAACCTAAATACTGAGAAAACAACTGAAAATAGTGGGGTTTGTACTCAAAATTTAAGAGGAAATACTGGCTTTTAAACATTCTTTCACCATGTCTTGTTCTTTCATTGTATAAACAGAATTTCTAAAACAACTCTCTTGAATAAAAAAAGTATAAGATAATGCACAACTTTTGGATTTTCAGGTTTCAGTGGGTACCAACTTAATTCCCTTTCCATAGTAAATTTTTGGACACTAATTTATAATTTAACTTCTAACACTGCACCACTGCTGGTAATTCTGTATCCACAGTATCTCTGTCTTGGCTTACATTCCAGATGGCAAGGCTGTTCTATCATAAGCCCCAGTTTGCAATTCTGGATGAGTGCACCAGTGCTGTTAGTGTGGATGTAGAGGGCTACATTTACAGCCATTGCCGAAAGGTGAGCTCTTTGTTTCTGGAATTATCTCTCTGTACATTAACGAGAAGCACAAGAAGCACTAAAATGGTACAAAGTTCACTCTTCCTTATGCCTAGTGCAGGCTAAAAATTAAAAAAAAAAAAAGTCTGAAAAAAGCTTAGAGGGGCATACAACTTTATGCACACTAGAATTGAGTAATTGTTTTGTAGTCCTACAATAATTTAGACATTTAGCCTAAATGATATGCAGAGAATTCTTACTAACTGCTGGGTAACTTTACTTTTCCAGATACAGTCTTAGAATGTCAAGTTAAGATCAAATAATCTAAAATTGTAGAATGTTTTCTTGTTCAAAAGGCTTCTTTTGGCCAGGGCAAAGAAGTGAAAGGCTGGAAGTTAACAGTTCCATCTATTTGGAGATAGGAAAAGCCAAGCACTCTAGGAAAATATGATGATACTAAATATAGCTTTGTGTTTCCTTTTCCTCTTAAACTGACCATTTCAGATTCTCTGTAGTGCCATGTGAAATCAATAAGATTCAATTTCACACCCTAGTCTGGGAAAGAATGGGCTTGAAATAATGTTAGTTATTGAGTAACAGTATTCTAGAATGATAATAGAGCAAAGCTGTGCTGAAATACGTGCTTCAAACTTAAGGAGCCCTCTGTAGTTACTGGTGAATGTACATTAGGTTGAGGGCTCTGCAGAAGAGGTAGCATTATTTAATGAAGTGATTTTACCACATTGGTATCAATACCCTGACAATTTTTTAAGTTTATTTTCCATTTACTACTTCTGTTAACTTGAATATTCATTTGTACTTGCCAAGTGGCTAATGCATGTTACTGAAAAATAGAATTCCTGGTTTGGCTGTCCTTGCAGAAAGAAAAAAAGTTACCTTGCTTTATCATCAGAGTAATTTTGTCCTTGCTGCTAATGTTGGGGATGAGTAGTTGACTGAGTTGAAAGGAAACAAAGGATAGTTATTCACTTTAAATTGTCACTCTAAGTTTATAATTCATTACAGCTTTTGTGGGTTTGGGATTTTTTTTTGTTGTTAGAATTCCTTTATTCACCAGCTTTATTGTTTTATCTGCCTCCTACCTTGCCTCTTTTACTCAGCTCATTCTATGTTCAACAAACTTTTAGGAGCAAAAGAATGATGAAATTAGTTAAAAATTATAAATCCCTCCTGATTGCTTTTTCTCCCCCCTGCAAAATCTTGTAATAAAAGCAATATGTATGTAAAGTTAATAATAGTGTGGAAGTTTGTCATTATGAATTTAAGATCTTCATCTGATATAATACTGAAAAATAAATGACACCTAACCCATGAGAAGAATTAACTGTTTTGTGGGTATTTTCATCTTATAGGTTGGCATCACTCTCTTCACAGTTTCCCACAGGAAGTCACTTTGGAAACATCATGATGTATGTAGTCTTTGCTTTATTAAGAATATTTGTGGGTTTTGTTGACTGACTTGATGAAATTGACTTTGTGATTCAAGGTGTTGTCATTTTACGTCCTAATAAGTCATGTTCTGTTTGGGGTTTTTTAAGGTTTTACTTTTCATAATCCTGTTTCACTATTTGATATATTCTTATGCTTTTGGTTATGAAGGAATGCTATCCAAAACCTCTATATGTATCTATAAAATATGAGAGGCTTGCTAGATGCTTAAGTCTTCTTTCTTAGACTCAAAAAAATCCTTAAACTAGAATCCAGTAAACAGCATGGAGTTTTTTGCTTTCATTATATCTAATACATTTATGCTTTAAAAAAAAGGTCTCTAATACATGGACTTTTTTTATGGCAGACAAAGATTTTACTGGTCTTTTTATGCAGACAGACTGTACACGTGGGCAAAAATACTGAATTTATACACAGGGATGAATGTGTACCCTAAGTATATTGTCACAAAATATTGTCACAAAACCCAAGAGAACAGTGTTAAGTCTTGATGTGGCTGTTAGCAGACTGATAAATGATATGCAAAAATACAGTTTAACGTTTTTACAGAGGCAGTTGAATTTATTAAAGTGTGAGGTGGGAGCAGCTTACCCTCTGGTTAGCTGAGTTTAAGATTTTGCTAAAACCTTTAAAATTATTTTTAAAGATTTTTAAAACTACTTCAAAATATAATTTACTTAGGTCTTTATAGATCTGGTAATTTTTAGGTGGTTAATAACATACTGGTTTTTTTCAGTTCTACTTGCATATGGATGGCAGAGGAAACTATGAGTTCAAGAAAATAACTGAAGACACAGTTGAATTTGGATCTTGAAGTCATGAACTGAACTGCTACAGAGACTGATGATTACAGGAAGTGTGTAGAATGTCAGACAATGTACCATAAAATTACTCAGCTTGTTAAGCATTTACTATTATGTAGGATATTGCTAATTGTGTATATGTTGGTTTAATTATTGATACGTACTAAGAATGTCCTTATTCTTGTGGTTTAAAAACCTGCCTAAATTAAATTGGGCTTAAATTAGTGTAACCTGATTCATCCTGGGATGCAAATCATTTGAAATCGGCTGATTTGACTTTTGTAGACCTTCTTTCCCTTCAGTGAAAAGCCCTGTTAAAATTAGGGTTGCTACCTCTCTTGTTCCTGCAAAGCAGTCTTGGATTTTTGCTCTGTTCTATGCATGTTTCAGAGAGCTCTCACACGGTGCAGGACATTGTCCCCTCTTCAGATCTGTGCCCTGTTAAATGAAAGAGCCTTTTCCTTGTCCAAGCCTTGTGATGTAGCCAATGTGCCCTTGCTGAAAAAGGATGAACTGAAACTAAAAGACAAAACTAATTCCTTCTGGTGTTAAAAAAAAAAATTAAGGTTGTTCTTTGCTGGGATTTGGATTCTCTTTAACATCTGTCTGTCCTTGCAGTTCTCTCTGCAGCTCAGCTGCCGTTCTCTCACAATTCAGCAAAAGCTTCATCCATCATCCACCCCAACTGTCCTTTTTCTGTCAGAGAAATACTGTGGTAATGAGGAGTTGTGAGGAGGTTGAGGGAGGAAAGGACTGACCCGCCAAAAAAAAAAGGGAGGGAAATAATAGTGATGATGCTTGTATCAAACAAGCTTGTGAATGTTTTTAGCTCTGAAGAAATGAATGACTCCCACAAGAAGAAACAGAGAAAAGAATGTGAGTCCAGTCATTCCTCAGATCAGTAGAGGTTGTAACAGGCTCAAAAATGTTAATCTGTGAAATAGCAGACTGTTATCCTGCGTTCAGTTCTGTAATACAGCAGTTACTTTTTCCGAGTTCATCCTTTTCTCCCTTTTCAAAAAAAATCTGATGATCTCACAGTTTTCGCTACCCTTCAGGTCTGAGCTTGAAAGCAAGTGATAATGGTACTCTCTGTTTGGTCTTCTAGGCTGTGAAGCCTGAAACAATGCTTTCATTCTTCATGTTTATTCTCTTATTGTCATGATGTTTCTTGATTTCTGATATAAATTATTTGCCAGTGATTCTTTGTGTTTTGTAAGGATCTCCAGTCCTTGCTGGTTTTCTTGTTCCAGCTTCCAAATCCCCTCAAAGGAACCAAACTTTTACAACAGTTTACTGTAATTGTTTTTTCCATACAAATGATTACCGTGGTTGTCATTTGACTTTGACAAATGTAAATGCAGCAAGGTGTTTTTTGTGATCAGGGAATGGGAGGGTATAATTCAAACTGAATTGCTGTTTAGGCTTTAAAACAAAAAAATTACAATACCTGTTGTACAGTGAAGGTCTAGTAGTTTTTTAGTGTTCCATGTAAGATATAATATAGGAATGCACTACATGAAGGCATGCATAAAATATGCAATACATCTGTACTTTGTGCATCTTTTATCAAGGGTTTATATTTTAAAAAGCCCCTACTTTTTATAAAATGGATATGTAATTGGATGCACTGCTGTTTGTTAATTTTTACTCAGTTTGATTGGTCATTTTCTTTCATGTTGAAATTGCTACCTGTTAATATTTTTTCCTTTTATCATAGTTCTTGCCCCTACCTGTCAGTATTCTTTCGAAGTACTCAAATGCAAACAGCAAACCTGGTACAAGAATCTAGTGACCACAGTAGAATCAGAGTATAATGCATCAATGAAAATCATAAAAGCTTCTCTCTGAAGTACAGCATATTCAAGAGAATAAGGTACCAGAATAATTTTTGTGCTTCTTTTACAGGAATGCAGATAGATGCCTGATTTCACTAATCTGTTGTTTCTGTTCATTCAGATTCTCACATCAGCCATACCATAGCAGGTAGCAGCATGCTGTGTGTGAGGTCGTAGTCTTTTTTGAATTGTAGACAGGAAAGTAGGGATGCCAGATAGGTTGTTGTGTGGGGAGGTTTTTTGGTTTGGGGTTTTTTTTGTGAAAGTTCTCAGCACAAATGCAACTTCTTTGGAAGGGATGTTTTAGTAGCCTTTTAGAGAGACAAAGAAAAAATTAATCTCTAAACTGAGAAAGTTGCTATGATCTTTGTGATTAGGGCAGTCTTTTGCAGTGGAGTAGTGAACTTGGAATAATTTAATGTATTTTTAATGCTAACAAGCAAAACTATACACAGCACACTTACATCGCCCCCAGCAGCCAATCCCAATTGTACTTTACGATTTTACTGGTTATAACAGAATTTTATGTAAACTTGTATTTATTTTTAAAACTAACAACAAGCAAACAAAAAGTCCATCTCCAAAACCAAGGAGGAATAGGTTTGCCTTCAGATGCCATGAAGTTTGTTGAAACTGAGGATGCTGGTATCTCCTTAGGGCCAGGACTTGATGTTTCTAAATATACTGGAATGAAAGAAAAATGTTCTTCTGTGCTTGATTGTAAGGGAGGCTTATAAAGAAAATATAAAAAAAGAATGATATTTTAGAATTACATTCTTAAAAGGCCTTACATTAAAGTGTTTGAGATAGACTTGATCTAATGAGAGATTGTAAAAAAATCTAATGAAAATGATCAAAGTCTCAGTTCTGTTGCAGAATTGCACTGTGATACTGTATTTTAGTTATGTTTCTTTAATAGCACAAGTTGGAAGTTCATTAAATGGAATTCTGAACTATCTTAGTAGACAACATACTGATGAATACTCTGGAAATGTTGGTGCTTTGAAGATGGTACTGGAAATAGTCAGATGGCTGCATTTCAATGGTGGTGGGAAACATTCCTGTGTGTAAATACTGTAAAGTGTTTTGGAGGGGGAAATGGCGCTATATAAATGTAAGACATTAAGTGCCTCTGAAATAATAATAATAAATCTAAAGATGAAATATATCTAGGCTTTTCATGTTTCTTAATGATGTGACAGGAATTCTGTAATAATACAGTGAATGCATATGCAACAAATGTTGAGTTGCTCAATGAGCCAATTGTCTTGTGTTCAGCTTTACAAATCTGCGGTGCTGTCTGCAATTTGCCCTGGAATCAGCCAGGTGATGCCATCCAGTGTAGGCTTAACCAAGTACATGAGCTCAGTACTTGAAGACACAGAGCAATGGGATTATAGATGCATTAATCAGCTTTAAGTCTGCACTGAGACTGTCTCAGTTGGTTATAGTGTGGTGCTAATAAGTTAGGAACCATATACCTAAGAGCTGGACTCGATGATCCTTGTGAGTCCCTTCCAGCTCAGAATATTCTTTGATTCTGGTCTCTCTCTCCTTTGTCTGCTGGCCACTTCTTTTCCCTTTGTTGATTTTAGAAGGGCCTGAATAAGATTAACACAGTATCAGTATGTAATTCTTTTGAATACTCTTTAATCTACGTACTTTGAGGATAATAAGTTAATCACTTTCCACCTTTATTGTATTTGTAATTTTTAATTGTTTTCCTTTATTGTGGCAGATATACCAGCTAGCCGGATACTTGAAACACAGTCGTGTAAAAGTGCAGCCAAGATATGCTTGAATTAACTGATTTTTAAGTGATCAGCGGTTTCTAATGCTAGCTACTATGGATTTTTCCTTTTCTTAACTGAGATTAGTTGTGCAACAAGTGTATTGTGTAGCATTCTTAAAGGGTAGAGCTGCCTTTGAAGGAAAATGGCTCAACCAAGGATGCAATCTGAGAAATCAAAGTGTCATTTAATTAGGTTGATGAGTTAGAGAGGAGGAAGGAAAGGAATTTCTGTATTGTGGACAGGATGTTTAATACTTAAATTTATTTTTTAATATTAATATGACATTAAGTCAAGGTAGAAGTTGAAAATCCATTACTAAAATTTAAATTTAACTGTCGTCAGTACCGTGAGATGTCCATCGAAACATCCATGATAATGATCATCTGAAATCTCACTGCAAAAAATAGTGGGGTGAAAGCCTAGGTTTTACAGAGAAAGTAAACCAGAACTTTTATCTGTCAAGAAAATCAGCAATGTACAAGTTCAAATTTCTGCTTACAAAGCTGCTGTTCAAAGCAGTTACTTCTATGTATAATCTATTTGCTTCTTTATTAGGTGTACAGAGCCAGATGGTTTGTGCCAGACCCTTTCCTGAGCATGGAAAGAGGTTTTTTGGTTTTACTGATCAGGGATGTGCAGCTGTGTCAGGAAGAGGTAGGTTGGTTGGTTTTCCCTTCACATGTTGTGTTTTGAGGCTCTTGCCAGTGCTCTGAACACAGTTTTTTATTAGGATGCCTGAAACTTCACTGGGAAGTTTAGGGTGGCTGTGCACATACAGGTTCCAATAATATGTTTGTTTGTATGTTCTGATGAAACCCATCGTGTCGCATGCACTCAAAGAGGATGAAACTGGTTTTATTCAACCCAAACCATTCTATCGTTCATCTTGAGACAGAAATATGGCCAAGTTAGATTATTATGAAAGCAACTTGTCTTTCATGTTAAAAACCTTAGAAAAATGTTACCTTCAAGGCCTTCTTCGAACTTCTGCATCATTTTCTTTCCTTATATTCAAAAACAGACTCTGGTGACAAGCAGCCTGGAACTTCACAGGCAGAAGCTGTTTTAAGGGAGCAATTTGGAAAGTACAATAAATTCAAGGATTAAATAGGAATAATATGCCTAAGCAAATTCCGTGGGGATTGACTTGGGAAACTGAAGACATTTTGCCAGTAATCCTGCAATGAATGCAACAGTGCAAGAATAATCATCCGGTTGGCATTTTAAAATGGGAGAGAAGGGAAACTTGGTTGCTCCACTCATGTGGAATGTATCTTTCATAAACCAATATTCTTATACCCCACCCATCCCTCATTTTGGGAAACAAATGGCATCTACACATGATGCTGAACCAAAATAGAACAGAACTGGAAAAATGAGGTCAGTTCTTTCTAGACAGAACAAAAATGCTGAGACTGGTTTACTTGGGTAGAAATAGGGAACTCCACCTACGTGACTAAGCAAATTTTCTCCATTAAAATTACTTAAGAGTTTGGCACAAATCAAAGCTAATTTTTTAAGCTTGATTATCGGAAGTTTGGGGGATGCTGCTCTGAAAGACAAGCTCCACGTGTGCAATTGAAGAGACATTCTGTGTAACCAAATACACCCTTTATCTCCTTATCCTGAGCAGTTTAGTGCAAGTAGGTCCTAAAAAACAGTTGACTACTTTCAGTCGTGAATCATGACAAGTGTAAAGGTGCTCCCCAAAATAAGCTAAGCTTTATTTATTTACTTAATTGTAGTGCATTACTGCAGGAATATGTTGACACAAAAGCAACAGCTAAACACAGCTATGTCAGAAGCAACTGATGTGACAGACTTGGTAACATACTGAAAGATGAAGCAACTGATGTGACAGACTTGGTAACACACTGAAAGATGAAGCATCTGTAGGAGGGGTTAAGAAGCTGCTGTGTTGGGAAAAAAGAATGGTTAAAAAGCAAGGCATATGTGCCAGAGGCTTCTTAAAACTTGGACGCAATATTATATAGTGCAACAAGACTTCTCTGAAAAGCCAACAACCATTTGCAAAGACTTGTTGGAGCTTAGTAGGGAATTAAGGGCCAAGGTCAAATCTACTCAGTTCACCAATGCTAACTAGATTTAAAAAAAAAAACCCTTTTAATTTTTGTAATTATTAGGATAACTGTATTTGCAATAGCCCTAAGCAGAGAGTTTTAGAAAGGCTACTTGAGGTTAGATGTTCACATTCTCTTCATGCTTAGGGTGTTACCTCTGTAACCTTCCCCGAGGGCCCTGGGCTGCATCATGCTGGTGGTATAGAAGGTTCTGGAGTGGGGATGTGTCTGTAGTAGTTCCTGCATGCACCATGTATTTTATTGTCTCCGAGTTTGGTGTGTAAGGACCTGCCTGAGAGACCGTGTACAGAAGAGCAGCCCCTCAGCTGGGACCTGTTTGACTTCTTGTGCCTGTCACTGCCTCTGGAGTGGAAGGTCATTTGTCTCAAAAGGTGTTTTTGGGGTTGCTTTTTCAAGACAGGCTCAGCAGAACTCAAAGCACGTACGGCCCAAAATAGCCCCAGTTTCAAACACAGCTGCATTCCAGCTATTCCTACCCATGCCTTTCTTTTCCTTGCCACTGGGTAGCATGTTATCACAGTTCCAAACATAGCTCGTTCTTCAGCATAATTCACAGGGCTCCTACAGCTCAATTTATGACGTGTACAGCAGTAGTAAAACATTTCCCAGTACTTCTAGAAGACTTCTAGAAGTCCATTCCTCTAAGAGTTAAAAGGGCAGTAAGAGCGCTCTGTTTTCTGTTTGAAGGATACTGAGGAAAGAAAATCTGGTAAGAAGCTTAACAGTCAGCATGAAAATCTAATTCTGAGCTACTCCTGAGTTTCTGAGACAAAAGAAGTTTGTCAGGTGAAGGGAGTATGGTTTTGTGCAGGCTTTAATACCAACATGCAAGCAATAGGTAAGTAGTGATGGATTGTTAACTTGGGGCCTTGTTTCCAGCAGTGCTTGAATATTGGACTACACAGGGTATGTTACAACCCTGATTCCTGGAGAAGCTGTCGGAGGGAAGCACTGGATAGAACATGGGAGGTGTTCAAGAGCAGAGAGCTGTTTCTACCCTTAATGTCACATCTTATTGAGCTGTTCAGACTCTCTGTTCCTTTTCATTATTACAAAAGAGAGGATCTAAAAAATTTCTTGTGCCCTTTTCCTCCAAATTTTGGTGAAATCTGGATTCAGACTGGATCTCTGTGTGTTAGTCATTTAGGAACATTTGGATTGTTAATGTACTGATTATACCTTTTCTTACCGCTTGGTGTCACCTTTTCTAGGCACACGAAGCATAAAAGGCAGACAGGGATTGCAGAACTCCCGTAGTGGAGCTGGCTCACAGGCCAAGTTGTACGTGCAGGGCCGCTGCTCCGAGAGATCGCTGGGAGGGGAGGAACAGGGGTGTGGTGTCCACAGTCCCCCCGGAGTGACTCCTGCAGCGCTGACATACAGGGGTGTGGTGGCACTCTTGGTGCTTTGTGGAAGCGAGTGATCATGTTAGGAATCAAGTGAAAAGTTGGGAGATCAGACTGAGTATTGTGTCTGTGGAGATGTACATATTTGGAGTGAACGGATGGTAAAGTATGAAGGCAACAGAGGAAAAACTTTTTGTGTTAATCAAGAATGTACTCTTTAAAATAAAAAAAAGCCCCAACAAAGAAACCCACATTTTCCCCTGGAATAATGAGTGCTTCTTATTGGAGTAGGTTTTAAAATCTCACTTGTCACTCTAACTCTTTTATTACACTAGCTTTTTACTTGGGTTGTGTAATTACTGAATAGCTAGTTAAAAAATTACCATGTGATCTCATTGGGAAATTATTTCTCTGTTCAAAGGAAGGTGAATTAAACCTCTTTTAATGAAATTTTTTTTTTAAATTTAACAATGTCAGTACTTTGCTACTTAAATATTTCTTGAAGTAATAAGGTAGAAAACTTGAAAATAAAAGTAGAAGAAAATGCATCAGGGATTATAAATTAGATCTGGAACGGTAAAGATTCTTTGAGTTCATATTAATAACTTCATTGTTATTTTAAACAGGACACTAAAAAAATACACTTAAATGTAATTAGGTGCAATAACATACTCAGAGTAGTGCTAGTGAATGTTCTGGAAGTTATTGTCTCAATAATAGTGACCAAAGGAAGCTGTAGAGAGTAAAAAATAATGCTTTCATGCTATTAATGTTTTTGATTGTGATTAGGGATATGGATTTATTGAGATTCTGTATTTTTATTAAAATGAGATCCTGCCTAGCTGTCTGAAGAAATGAGGCAGTGGGTTCATCTCTCTTGAAGAATAAGTAATGGAAATGAGTAGGGGATGGAGGAGAGGAAGGGACACATCAACAAAGGAGCCAGGGGAAGTCGGGAGCAGAAACATTTCAAGCTTCCTACAGGAGCCAGTCACTGAAATATGTCACTAATAGGGTGCAGATTTTGACAAGATGAAAAACAGGCACAACCTCTGCAACTGGACATGTTACATGGGGCCTGGCTGTGAAACCCTGGAGGCAGTCAATGTGGCTGCATGTTTATAACCAGCTACTGGCAGGTTTTACTGCAAGAAATCACCCCTGAGGGAAATCTTGCTGTGAACTTGGCTATTTCAGCTACAGTTAGAGGCTGAGGACTTACAGGGAAAGATGTTCTTCCTGGGTCCTTTGGGGGGATGCTGAAAGAGGCTCTGTGGGTTGAATGAGAGCCTGAGCCAGAAGAAGCAGAAGGATTTCACTGGTGGGAAGATTTCTCATTATATGTTGGCAAGGAAGAGAGCTACAGCCCATCTTTATGCCCTGAGCTTTGCTAAAAGTTCTGCTGTAGAGCACTGGAGGACACACACCATCAAATAAGGGAAGGGCAGCTCTCTGTGGCAGTTTGTAAGGGACCAACTGGGTGTAGTCCATGAGGGAGCATATGCCATGGTGAGTAACACCACACCTAAGGGTTGTGGAAAGATTTTCAACTGGCCAGTTCCTGCTTCTGTCCTGTCCAGCAGGTTGTTCTTTTCCTGTCATTCTCAAACATGAACACCCAGACAAACATAAAATATAGAAAGCATGGTTAGTTGTATGTGGATAAATTCTGTGTAATTAGAAGATTATTCGATTGACTCTTGGGTCTGATAATGTGTGTTACAAGGTTCTGAAACTGTGTGGCAATGACTACTAACCTGCAAAATAATCAGCTTTACAAAACTGAACCAAGAGGGTAATCTATCACAGCTGTTTATTCTCACTTCATGCAGAAACTCTTTGTCCTGAGTTGCCACATAACTAGTGATCCAAGTTAGGCTTATAATCATGTTCTTATCATTGCATGCCTTTCAGCAGCAGCCTTCTCACACTGGAAAGCTGAGTCTGCTGGGAATAGCTAAGCTGTTTGCTGCCACATCCATCATACATACACTTTTGAAGTCCTCTGCAGTTGTTCATTTTAAGTAATGGCAGTAATTTTATTATCTGTATTGCTGTTAGGGCTGACAGAAAAGTAACAGAACAATATCAGCCTTTATTCACTTATGTGAAGAAGAATGTGGTTTTAAAGCAGGTTTATTACAGTGTGCAGTGTTACACATTCACTTGGACAAGGAGAGCACACAAATACTGCGTGAGCAAACTATGTGAATGTATTTATCCACTTGAAATAGTTGGATACCTTTTTCAGATGTCAGGGAGCAAAGTGGAACAGGGGAATAGGGAGCATTAGTAGGAACATGCTTGCTTGCAGAACCCTGCTTAGAGGAAGGAGCCAGGGAACTTAGGTGCATAGGAAAAGCCTTCCCTTTCTCATATCCATTCCCTGTGTGTCTGGCTCCATATTAAATCCATGCAGGGCTGATGTGGCCACATGTGAGGACCTAGTCTTTCTTCCTAGAGACAACACCTTTATTGGTATAAAAACTTCTGCTCAACCCGATACTCTGAGAAAATCTTCGCATAAAACATTTTGCGTGGGTTCAGCCCGAGGGATATAACTTACAGAAGTTTGCAATCAAAAGCCCCTTTCTCAACTGTCTCCACAAACAGAAAAAAACCTCTTTGAAACAGGATCTGTGAGCCCCGTGACTCTGGTTACTCAGCATTGTTGGATGATAACATACTGCAGCTAGGAAACAAGTGCTTCAGGCTTCCAGAACCCGTGTAGTCAGGGGTCACTCTTTTGCCATTTAAGGCACTTGTTTGCATTTCTGTGGGTGTCTCTTCTCCCCTCCTCCCCTCCCCCCATATTCAGAACAAACCAAGCATCTCTTTAAGTAATGAAGTATGATTTTATAGCATCATTCTGTGGTTTATGACAAGCAACTGCATGGTCTAGTTTAATAAATGGTATGCTGTATCTACAGGCTTTCCTTTTCCTATTAGCTCTTCCCTTTTCTGAGCCTGGCACTGAATGAAGCTGAGGAAGCAGAGCGCCGCGGGGAAGGGAAGTAATGATGACAACTCTGGAATGTTTTTAAATTTACTCCCACGAGTTCTCATGGTTT
The DNA here is from genome assembly GCA_013398055.1 of Ifrita kowaldi. NCBI lineage: Eukaryota > Metazoa > Chordata > Aves > Passeriformes > Cinclosomatidae > Ifrita > Ifrita kowaldi. Next base: position 76,326 of record VZRS01010054.1, on the reverse strand, counting down.
TGATTGCCGTTGTAAGATTCCTTTTCCATACAAAGCTTATGCATCAGCAGAAAATGCATTAAGCATTTATTGCTCAATATGAAGTAAACAGGGTTTTGATGGGGGGGGGGGGAATTCTGGTGTTTTTCTTCCCTCCGTAAAAAGAGGAATTAAAGAACAAAGAAAACCCCCCATAAACCACACTCACACATTCATGGGAGTCTTAAACCATACACAGATGGTATCTATAGCACAGCAGGGATGAAAAATACAAAATACAATTGTGTACAAATTGTTAGATTGGGATATTAATTTTGTAAGGTATTCCTTCTCATGAATACAGCGGGTATCTTCTTTTAAGGCATGTATGAAGTGTTGAGATCCACAGCCAATTAGTTCCAACTACAAGATCTTTTTTTTTCTATTCTGTTGATTTTGTGTGTGTTTTGTGTATGCTGATCACCATCATTAGCAGTCTCATCTCTGGGGCAGACCCCAAAATGCCTTGAATGAACATTAGTGCCACAAGCACAAGTACAGGCAGCACTGTGGGAATGGAAGGAGAAGCTGTGAATGCAAACCCTGACTAATTGCTCATGTAAGTGGCCAGCAAAAATGTGACTCAGGACTCTTCAAAACCTCCAGTTTGTGGACTGTGGCTTCTCCTAGTTTTATCCTTACAGGTGCCCTGCTAGTCTACTTTACACACTTGTTAGATTGTGGCAACTTGCCTACGCTGCTGTCACAAAATAAGTTTCCTAAATGTATATTTAACTTAGTTCTGGAATGAATACTGTACAATGTTTTGAAAAGGAAAAGAAAGACTTACGTTTCCAGTCACCTTTATTTCACTAGAAAAGTATAAATTACCATCATAAATACAGGTATCACCAGTATAAAAATTAGATTCTCATTTATAAAATAAATACTAAAAGTCAAAGCAACAGGTATCTCCAAATCCCATCACCAAGATGATTTGAATCTATACCACAGAAAACATTCATCAACTATTTAATTAAAAATGATGCTCAAAATGCAGTAAATACTGCTACCTATTTAGTGCTTGCTGAAGTGAGTTACTACTGACTCAAATCCTGCCAAGTATTTGTTCTAACACGTACTTGGAACTATCAGGCTCCTCTGTCTGTATAACTCTAGGTGTAGTGTAATTGGATATACTTTCCAGACAAATAGCAAATACCTGCTTCAATAGTGTTTCTTACAAGTTGCCAGTGCAGTAGTTTCAGTTTGTTTACCTTTGTCCACATCCAAAGATAAACAGACCAAGTTAGTTTTATCCAGGAAATGCAGAAGTAATAGTAGCAATTTTGTCACATCTGAACTAACAGATTATTTCACCAGTTAATATTGTTAAAAGACAGATAAATACAGGGTTTGTTTCATAGAAACAGAAAAATGTTCCTTTTAGTTAGGTAAAGGACACCTATTTTTCAAAAGTAGTGTTTTTTCCCCTCACAAGTACCGTGAATCTTCTGGCTCAATAAGGCCATACTGATCAAGTCAAACGTACCTCTAGTTCAGAATCCTGTTTCAGACAGGACAATAGAAGGGGCTTGGGAACAGTCTAGGAGCAATCCCTCTGCAAAGAGACCTTGACAATTTAGAGACGGGCAATCACCAATTGGATGAAGTTCTGCAAGGGAGTGTCGGATTCAGCACCTGGGATGGGACATCCCTGGGTGTACGGGCGGACTGGGGAACGAGAGGCTGGAGAGCAGTGCCACAGAAAGGCACCTGCAGGTCCTGGTCAATGGCACATTCAACACGAGTCTGCAGTGCCCTGGCAGCCACGAGGGACATCCCTGTCCTGGGGGCATCAGGCACAGCATCGCCAGCCAGGCCAGGGAGGGGATTGTCCCACTCTGCTCTGCACTGGGGCAGCCTCACCTCGAGTGCTGGGGCAGTTTTGGGTGCCACAATATAAAAAAGACACTGAGCTGTTAGAGACGGTCTAAAGGAGGGCAACAAGGATGGTGAAGGGCCTTGAGTGGAGGCTGAATGAGGAGTGGCTGAGGTCACTTGGTCTGTTCAGCCTGGAGAAGAGGAGACTGAGGGGAGACATTGTGGTCTTCAACATCATCACCAAAGGAAGCAGAGGGTCAGGTACCAATCTCTTCACTCTCGTGACCAGTGACAGGACTCAAAAAACCAGTGTGACACTGAGTCAGGGGAGGTTTCGGTTGGGTATCAGGAAAAAGCTTTTCACCCAGAGGGTGGTTGGGCACTGGAACAGGCTCCCCAGGGAAGTGGTCACAGCACCAGCCTGGCAGAAGTCAAGAAGAGTTTGGACAACACTCTCAGGCACATGGTGTGACTGTTGGGGATGGTGCTGTGCAGGGCCAGGAGTTGGACTTGATGATCTTGATTGAGTCGAGTTGGGTCCCTTCCACCTCAGCATATTCTATGATTCTGTGATTGTAACAGGTCACCAGAATGCTCTTCCAGCCTCTGGCCACTAATGACACAGAGCTTCCTGATACGTGGATTTTCCTTCTGTACTGTCTAGTGGAGTTTTTAATCCACGTAAAGTTCGGGCTTCAGAATTCCTGTTTCAGAGAGCCTAAAAGGCTCCACCCAATTACCCAATTTAGGTTTTTTTGTTGCTGGGGTTTTTTTGCTTTGGTACTGCCACTAGTGTCTGCAATAATTTTTCCTTAGACACCATTAAGCAGCTCCTTTTCTCTCACAGCTCTTGCTTTCTTTGCTTTCTTGCGTTTACACAGAACCACTGGTAGGACAATGGCAAGCGTGATAACTGCAACTGCTATCACTGCTAGGATGATAAAGACTTCTGTTCCATATTCTGTAGAGGAAAAAAAAATCCAAGATTCAGCTATAAGAACCCACAATGCCACAGTGCCACAAACTCTTAGCAGTCATTCCACTGAATGAAAAAATGCTTTCAGTGTTTTACAGTCTCAGAGAAGTGGAGTCACCACTTCATTGTGAACAATGTGAATACATTTTCACATGAACTTGTTGAACTGAGGTAAAGCTTTATTTCATCTGGTTCTCTCTAGGTTTTATCTACTTTAGTTAGTGTGCTAAAGTACCATGCCAACACCACAAGAATAAGTCAAACCATTCCCCTGCCTGTACATTATTTCTGTCCAAGTGAAAATCTATTCTAGGTTATAAGCTAGAAAACACCAAGAGAAGAGTTTTCTATTTAAATTGTAATGAAATTGTAATTTATCACTTTTGTGTAAATTTTCTGGATGAGAAAGCTAATTTGAGTTCATTTGCCATTTTAGAAGAGCTTTTCTAGAGTGCAAATATTTTTACACATGGAGAAGAAAGATACAGTACAACAGTGTGATATTATTTAAATAATAGTGATGACTTTATATTGAAGAAAGTGTTATCCAAATGGCTAATCTGAAACAGCTGGCTGATTGACCTACACTTGCTAACTTATTTACCAGTAAAGAAGTCAATCTGCCAACCTCTGACCCTGTAACAGGAAAGAAAGTCTTACTCTCATCATCTGCTTTTGGCATAACTAAAGGTCAGTTCATACATCAAGTAAACAGATATGCAGGTTTCCAACATTTCTATGTTTTAGAGCTAATCCTTCAAGCACTTACTATGGCATCTGCTATTGGAAGGATCTGCGAAAAACGATGGGAAGGCAAAATGAAGCTGAAGAGTAGTGATGACATCTGAAACCTCAGACACCCATTATCAACTCAAACAATTTAACCAAAACAGTCGGGCAAAACCCAAAAACCAGCTCCAACTAACTATGGATGGTGGACTCTTACTTAGAGTGAATTCCTCCCATGAGTTTCCATGTTCCAACTGTGTACTCTAACTTACACAGCAAATAGTTTATTTCATAGCAGGCATCACAATGAAAAGATGTGGGGTTTTTATTAGAACATGAAAGACTGGTGACAAACATCACCCAACACTCACCATCTAAGACACTCCTTCCTACACTGGTACAGAGCATGGTGCTTTCTTGGCCGTTCCGGTTGTCTCTGCGGGAGGGAATGACTGCCTGCACATAGAAGCAATAGTTGGTTCCGCTGTCAACGCTCACTTCAAATTGACGGCTTCTTGTTGTTACATCTTTCTGTAAGGGAAAAACGTATTTCAAGTGTCAGCTCTTAAGGTAGCGCAGAAATTGTGTAACTATACAGAATATAACAATTATTACAGAATAAAAACTAGTTAAACCTTACCTTTCCAGAACTTCGATCTTTCCAGTAATAGAGTTTGTATTCCAGGTCATGCTGGAAAATATCTTGAATACTTCGAAAGCTTCCATTAGGAAATATATATGGTGTAAGTGGATCTTTGAACATGACATTCAGTTTGGAACCTTTTTGTGAATAATCCTTTATCTCTGGTTTTCCAATAACAGCTGAACAAAGATTTTTAGAATTAAAAACCTGACATAATCTTTTATACACAACTCTTTTTCCTTCCTCCCTCCATTACCTTCCCTCCTCAAAACTATTATAAGTTTACAAAGCCAAAGTAATACAGTGAAGGCCTAGACTGTAGACAAGTATCTTCACCCAGAAAATAATGTTAACGAAATGGTCTACTCAATGCAGTGAGAAACAAATGGTAACTAAAACCTTACACCCTCTTCTACAACAGGGAAAGCTTTATGCCTGAATATCTTCTTCTCCAATATCAGCACAGCTACTGTAAAAATCTATAGAAAAAACTTTTAAGCTCAATCTAAACCTTGTCTAAATCAACGGAAGTAGTATTGAAAAGAAATTTATAGTAAGATTTAATTGGCAATACTACTTACTCTGACTATAAGGTGTAAATTTTTCAGAGACTGCGAACGGTGGCTCTTCAAAGTTATCCATCCCCGCGGGCATTACAGACAATATGTGTGCTGTGTAGGTCTCATTTACATCCCTGAGCACATCAGTAACATCACACTCTGTTTCTGATGTCAGTATGCATTTTCTCTTTACATCAGATTTCCATCTGAAAAGGGCAAGAAAGAAGTGTCAATACTTTCAAACCAGACACTTACATGTTTAGATATGTTGAAAAACATTTTTCCCCTCAAACTGTATAGGCTTCCCTCATACAGTAGAACAGTCTTGCAGGTGTTAGGCTGAAAAGGAGAAGAGAAAACCTCAAAAGCCACTGTTCTGTACAGCTGCATTTCTAAATTCAAAGCAGAATCAAGTAAATCAAGTATGATCTATATTAACTACAGATACATGCTATAGGACACATACATGAATTCAAAATTCAGTTTTCTACATGAATTGAATAGAAACCTTAACTCATTCTGATTTTGCATTTTTCTGCAGTTGCAGAATGTATTTTAAAAAATAAAACATGCATAAATCACTTTGAAGGTGTTATACTTGATGCATTTGAAAACTATTGCCTTAAGAAACATCAGTTGTTACAGGAAGCGCTATTGACACTGATTGTTTAATGTGACAACAATGTCTCCATATATATGTCATTTGGTTTGGCATCTATGCAAATGCCACTAAGCACCAGACAGTAATAGCAAATTCCAATGCAGAACTACAATTTAAAAAATATTGACAAAAAACATGACCCATGCACTTCTCTTGATTTTTAAATGATAGATAGCAGATGCATTTACTTGTGAAATAGCAATGAGACTATGAAAAAGGTGTTAATTTCTCATTTTACTCCCTCACAAGAAGGAATGAAAAAAGATTATATAGTACTCCTTCAATTCTTTTCCCTCTTTTTGCTGCTGAATTAAGGAGAAGAAAAATTGTGTGATCTCAGCCGGAAGAGCGAGTGCTGACTATTTGAATATTAACGAATAGGTTTTCCTCAAAGTAGATCAAGTTTCATTTTTCAGAGTCACCTGAACTCCCTTCTTACTTCACCAGATTTCTTATGTCACAGATCAGTTGGGGACAGTGCCACAAGAGATGCACTGAAAAGGGACAGAGGTTTGATCTTTGTGATGAAACAAATGTGTTCTGTAAATGTACATATATGAGAAAGCAAACATTTAAGCACAATTCCTCTGGAACAGCAACTTCAGTCAAAAGAGGTGCCTCTGCTGCATAACTATACCTGACTCTATACTGAATCTTGGGCAAACAGATTTCAGTTTTCTGCAAGCAAAATGTCTGGAAACACCAAATTCAAAAATGTAATAACATTTGTTCTGCCAAGCGTGTGCTTTTAAGTCCATTAATTTAATCACTCTCTTAAAGAATGAAGGAGCACATTAAGCCATTACACTGGTATTTCACCCGTTAGTCATGAGAGAGCACTCAGTTTTATGCCACTTTTAGAGACAGTAGAGACTACAGTGCCACTTTTTCATTAATATGTAGAAAGTTTGATGATGCATTTTCCCTTTAGGGTAGGTTTAATAATGCTCTATGTATTAAAATGGGAGCTAAAACCAACACCAATTTATTACTGAACTTCATGGAAGGTTTAGTGCAGTTCTGAAAGAGGCATTAGACACTTTACATAAGCTGGCTACGTTTTATGTCCACAATATCTTACATAAAACATGATGACAGAGGAAGTCTTGACAGAGGTAGAAGAACAAAGGTAATTTTTAGTATTACCCAGCAAGACAGAATTATTAATTACTGTGATTCACCGATTAGAATAAAATGCAGACTCATTTATTAGACACCTCCCAAGACTGAAGACACAAGTCCAGACACCTTGAAAGACATAAAAAGGTGAAGTTCTGTCCAACACGTGGTATGTCAGATTGAGCGTCAACTCCTTCAAAGTATTCTGGCTGCGTCTCTCCAGCAGCACCAAAACCCAGAACTGAAATACTGATCTAAAGCTCAACTCTCCATTTCAGAACTGGGCAAAACCAGAAGTCTAAATCAGGTATTTTTATAGCTGGACACTAAGAAATATTAACAGCTGGGTTGGCAATTTTTCTAAATCCTAACATTTGGACACTTTTCCTGTTACAGTCACTCTCAGAAATATTCCAACACACTCTCTTTTAATTTTCTTCAATTGCCATTAATGAACATATCTTGGTGTTATCTACTTACCCGTGTATTTCTACAGTATAGAAGTAGCCTGATGGTTTTGGTTGCCACTGTAGTATAGTTTTAAAATTGATTGAAGACCAAGTTATATTGACTGCTGTTGGTAGTTCTTCATAGCCTTTAAATACAGAAAAGAAAAGAGTGCCATCAGTCATATTATATATAAATCCTGTTTCCCTGCAGTCAGTGATTAGTTAAATGAAGCAGTTGTCATTCATTGCAACTTGGAAGCGTTTTTTGGGGGGAAAAAGGCTCAGTCCTGCGCTTACTAAAGGACTGGTTGTCTTAGTAAAGGAATCTCTTCTGGCAGAAGTGAAAAATGAGAAGAAAATTATTTTCTGTCTTGTAACTCCGAAATTGGTGAGTTAATTTGGAGTTCTGTTTAATGCTTCCTTTTTGATCCAAGACCTCTGCAGAAGATACAAAAGCTTGAAGAAACACATGAGAATGTTCAAGCACTGAACAAATGCGGCGCAGTTCAAAATCATCCCTAGCTGTATCTGCTGCAGAAAGCGTTAGCTCCTACACTCTCATTTACATATTTTAGAAAGATAAAGTCTTTTTAAAAATCAGTGGTTACCCTACACACCTACTATATCCGAGCGGGGCCACCCCGGGATGAGCTCGTGTCCCCCTCAAGCAGATGGGAAGCCAGCCACAGCTGCTTCGGGAAATGCCTGGGACGAAGCCGGATGGGAAAACCCCTCGCACCCTTTTAACCTCTGGAAAACCCTCACCCGCTTGCCTTCTCTACCTCTTCGACAAGCTCGGAGCTGGGAACAAGGGGAGGAAATCTTGCGACTTCACCGCAACTGCAGATCCCCGAAGCCGCCCCCGCTCCCCAGCACGGCCGCGGTGAGCGGGGAACCCGCAGCAGCCACCAGCCCCGGCCGGCCCGGGCGGCGGAGCGCTGCAGAAGCAGGGTCGGCTCGGATCCGGGACCCGCCGCGGCCCCAGGGCGAATGTCGCTGTCCCCTTCCCGCCAGCGCGGGGCGGCTCTCTTCGGGCTCCCTCAAGGCCACCCTGTCCGGGGGCTCCGAGGGAGCCGTCCCCGGCGCCGATCCCTGCCATCCCGGCCCGTCCGCCCGTCAGTCACTCACCGGCGGCGGCCAGGCGCCACAGCAGCGCGCTGAGCAGCAGCGCCTGTCGCGGGGCGGGGGCGCGCAGCATCCCGGGCGGCGTGAGGGAGCNGGAGCGGGGCGGCGAGAGGCGGGACTGGGGCCTCGCCCGCGGGGCCGCCCAGCGGGGGCGAGGGGACGGAGCGCGGCGGAAGCGCTCGGGCACCGCCGGGTTGTGCAAGTACAGCGGGGGATCTTCGAGGAAAGTGAGGGGAGCGGCGCCGAGGGACGGGCGTGTCCCGCGGGCTCCAGCCGTGGCACCGCGGCCCCCGGCGCAGGCCCACCTGGACGTGAGGGCACACCTGGACATGCCTGCGGTCCGTGTCCCCCTGCCTGTTTGGTGTCACCAGGCACTTGTTCCACCCTTCCCTTCTCCTCTTGAAATACTGGTGAAACTGGACGCCGCTGGATAACCAGCTTCATCCACTGCAAGCCTTTAGCTGGCTATCGAGGGGCACCGCAGCTCGGAAGTGGCTGCTCCGTGGGGCAGCCTGTCACGCAGAAGTGATGTTGGGTTAATCAACTTCGATCCTGTACATTCTGAAGGGCTAAATATGTCAGTCCTTGCCTCACCACACAGGACACTGGACACAGCTGCTCAGCCAGATCACATCCTCTGTTCCCTCACTCCGTGCGTACATGAACCCTGTCAAGGCTCATCGGTCACACCAGACAGAAAGTAAGTTTCAGGTGTTCAGGGCTTAGTACCTCACCTCTCCTACAAACCAGGGGCTGTTAACCCTTTTCCTACCAGGTCACATTGGAAAGGTGTGCCATTTTCAGAGGAACAGGGAATCTGTTTCTGACAGAAGGTTTTCCGCATCTTTGTGCCAGGCTCCTGGGCTCTGTGTGGCTGTCCCGGTGTCCCCTAAGACCTTTACCCAGGGGTTGCATGTTGTGGTTCTGTGTAATATTTAAGCTCTAGAGGGAGCTGTGTTCGCAGGAGCTCAGGACTCTGCCGCAGGAAGGTAGGAAACAGACCATGCAGTAGAACCTGTGTCATATTTCAGGGGGACCTACGCATTTCCAGTCTTAAACTGACTCTTCTTTTTATTTTGATGTTGATTTGGTACAATGTACGTGGAACATATAGGTAAGAGAAGAAGACTAATGGGGAAGTTTCATATTTAATTACCTTTAATTTTCATGATTGACACATACTTGTCTGCAAGCAATCAGTTCTCTCTCATAATGCAAAATAAATCCATACGGAACAAACTACAATATCCGTGTCAACCAGAGTCTGCATCGGAACTCATACAGTATGTTCTAAGGTGCAACTTAGCTAGTATACCTTCATTAAAATCCAGCCATACACCTTCTCATTTTCCTGCTTTGTTTTTGATCAAATTTCAGCACTGTCTCTGTGCAGCTGTATGCCAACATTACATCAGCCAAAAACATTGCATGCTTTTAACTTGGTGTAGAATACAGATCTTGTGTGTCTAGCTTTTCAAGATGGTGACCTTATAAGATCATAGTTGATTTTCAAAGGACTTTAAAAAGAAAAACAGTACTCACATGTTTAAAGAAATAGATGCTTACATAAAACTTTAAAATCACCTTCAGGCTTTAATTCCATTTAATTTCGTGTAGTTCAGTCATAAAAGATGGAAAGTGGGTCAGAGGTGGTTTCCAGTTTTTATGCAGGTAATGTCAGGATTCCCTTCTCCTGCCCATTCCTTCTTACTCACATGTCTTCTGTCAAGAGCTCCCACACCTGAGATAGGTGAGGAGCCATCCAGATCTTGTCCAGACTAACCAGTGTGATCACTGCTACCTTATTCCAGTTTCCAGCAAGATATTTCAGTGTTCACTAACACTAGGCTTTTAGATCTTCTTCTTGCTGCAGCGTGGGAGAAGGAGGCCACTGGTTTGCCAGAGTAAACTGTTTAAACCAGCTTGTCTACCAGCTGAGGGGAGCTGTGTGGTTGGAGGAAGTAGGAAAACTTTACCAAGCTAGCCATTCTGAGGGAAGGAAGTTGAGGGGAAGATTTGAAAGATGGGGGGAAAAGACTGCAAGGGGGCAGTGCAGCTAGATGGGGTTGGCGTGATGGAAAAGGGAGAAGCACTGAGGCGAGGAGCTGCTGCTGCCACCTCTGTTCTTCTTTCTCTTCTCTGACCAAGAGCAGATTTCACCACAGAATGAGAACTGATCAGCACTGCCTGGCTCCAGGTATCAACCAGCATGGGAGAGGAGAGGAACTTCACACAGCCTGACATGGGCTGATGCCTCTGAAGTCTGCTCAGCAGCCAGTGACCTAATTGTGACATTCTGGTCACATTTCCTGCCCACTTTATGGAATTTCAACAGCTCATTTAACACAGAAAAATTGTGCCTTATTTCAAACATGTGTTGCTACATGCAGGAGAGCCTTCTGCTGACGTAGAGCCCTGGCAATTTGTCTAGAAACTTAGTATTTGGCTCCCATAGTGGAATGCCAAAATGTAGGCATCGTCTCTGTACATGTCTCTAACCGATTTAGTCATCCTGTGCTCATTTTACAATCAGCTGAGAAAAATTTCATTCCTAAGGTGAAGTACATATTTTCCTTGTATAGGCATCTAAAGCAAGTCAAATGAATCTATTTAAGTGTTGAAATAAATGGGACATTTCTATTGATGGAGACCAGGATCTCGCTGTGACTTTTTAGAATATGTGGGAGACATGCAAGAGCATGAGCCCGGCTGCAAATTTTAGTTTAGATGATCTCTTCCACTCTGTGACTTCTTAACTCCAGTGAACTGGGTGAATCATAGTTGTTCCCCATTTGGAAGGTTTGCTAGAATGCAAGCAGATTCTATAGATTTTCTTTCCTTGATATATATGATATGGAACCAATTGATTATGGGAAAAGTCAGGAGAAAATCAAAACTAGAACTGTGAAACTCCTTTTTTTTAAAAGAGATGCATGTATTTATTTTTACTGCATGACCTGCCAAGTCTCTAAACTGGTTTGCTTTGAGAGAGCTACAACTAATTCCTTGCTTAGCAAAGCAATTGCCACATTGTGTTTTCTGTACAGTCATATATAATTGTTGAAGTGGAATGCCTCAGGTGACATCAGTGACAGATTGGTTTCTTTACGCTGATGGTTTTGCAAGACTGTAAATAAAACTTTGTAATAGTTATTAATGTTTTGAAATTTTGTAGTGCTATAAACGTTCATCACTCCGTGCTAGCATCAAAGTCAGCAATATCGTCATGCCCAATGGTGTAAAATTCATGTGTGAGCAAGATTTGAAATCCCTGAGAGCCTTTTCCACAATGAAATTCCTCCTGATATTTATCTTGAATTTAAATCTTTGTTTAATTTGTCTTAGTGACCCATATGATTGGGTAAATAATGTAATTATACAATTAATTATATTTCATTAGAAATCCCAGAGGTTTAGGTAACAACCTCTGACTTGGTACCCGGTTCCATAAATATCTTAGCATTTCTCTTGCACAGCTGCTTTATAAAATACTGTCTTATAAATGCATCCACAGACTAACAAATACCACTGAGAAACAATATTTGTAATTAAGAGGACTTGTATAATGCTGTAAAATTAGTTACTAAGTTCCCTTTTTGATGCACAGAAACTTAATTAGTATAGTTTCTCTGTGGTAAGCAAAGTCATTAAACATGTGTAATGGAGTGAAGAATCAACTTTTATACCTAAAAGTAGCTGTGTTTATTCCTGAAATCTCCATACCAGTGAAAGTCCCAGTATCATTAATTCCTTGTGAATCCCTGATTTTCTTATTATCTAAACTATTACAAATTATTCTGTGATTCTGAAGCTACCATGTGATTTTATAAAATCACATGTAGCTTAACAGAAAATAATGAAGTTTCACTGGGGTAGAACTAGTTTAAAATTTAGATCCAGTTCTGACATCAACGGATCTTCCTTTCGCTTGTTAGAAAAAAGTAATGAGTAAACAAAATTGATATAAAAATTGAAATTAGCAAAAGAGATTTCTTACAGGGGAGCCACAGGTACAATATGAATTTTTTGTTGATAGTAGAAATCCTGAAGTGAATATTTGTATGTTTTCCTGAAACTCTGCTTTCAAAATTTGTGTTGTTTCCACATTGGTCATACACACATCTCCTCATTTGTCATATGAATACTTTAAAAAGAGACACTAGCACAGGTGCAAATCTTGGGGGAGTTTTTGAGTCTGGAGGGGCTCTGGGATCCTGTGTGGAAATGATGCCTGCTTGGGAGGCAGGGCAGGCATCCCAGGGAGGGAGGCTTTGAGCCTTTTCCACTCTGAAAATTCTTGTCAACATTGTTTTGATGTTACCTCCAAGTAACAATGTGATGTGTGTTACCTCCACATCAAACAATGTGATGTGTTTATTATCCTTTTCAAAATCTTGTTTTGCAGCCCTATTTCATGAAAAATAATTTGACCAACACATTTGTGTGCATTTTATTTCTGTGATCTTCAGTGATGCTTTGGGGTAAATAAGATTGTGTAAATGAAAATTTAAACTACGCTTTGGTTGATTTGGTGCATGGAAGACTTCAGAAAGCAAGTGACTGAAGCAATAGCACAGCTGTGTTGTGAGGAGTGGCCGGGTGCTGCTGTTGTGCTTGAACAGCTGGGTGTGTTTGCTAGTGACGCTCTCCTGCTAGAGGACAAGCAATTACAAAAGTAGTAATAAATGTCACTGGAGCACAACAGAAACTATGGAGATAGAGACACGAAATTGTATCAGTTTCTTCTGTTTGGCTTTTGCTTGGCCAAACCGAAGTGTTCCAAGGTTGAATCTGTTGACACCGTGGTGCTTCCCTTTATCCCAGGTGTTCTGTCACAATTGTGAAGTTGCTTCTTGGGGTATTTAGTTCACCCTGTTATATATTAATGACATAAATTAATCTTGTGGTTCGTATGCATCTCCCTCACAAGATTTATTTTTCCCAAGTGTTGTAAGGCACAAGCACAACTACCAGACCTTATTTATTTAGGTTTTCTTCTCATGCCTGATTTTGTGAGGAAGAGACCAAACTGAAAAAACCCAAAAAGCAACATAAATATTAAGTGACAATAAAACTTGTTTAAAAGGAGGCAAATACATTTAGAGTAGCCTCTTTTTTTTCATATTGAATTCAGTCTCAACTCATGACTCTTTAAATTTCAGGACTGAAATAAATCCATTTTACTAGACAGCTATGTATAACTGTTAGTAAATCTTATTCCCCTTTCTCACAGATTGTTAAAGAATACTGACTTATTAATATTAGATGTGGCATAGACAACTTCTCAGTGAAGGTAGTGCTAGTCAATTTCAGTGTTCTTTAAAAATATTTAGTATGAGCATGCCTTGAAGGTTAGGCAATTACATGGGTAAAGTAAACAAAACTTCAGTTCGAACAAGTGTGGTCTCTAGACTGTCATTAAACCTATTCTTAGGAACTGTGAGAGAGGAAAAGGTAAACAGCACTCCGTTTGACTTTGTTATTGTAATGTTTAATCTTCTTGTAAAATGACTTTCTCTTTTGGAGTAATTTGATACAACAAAAACCCCATTCTATACTAACCAGCAAAATTAACTTGAGTTTCTTTAATATCCTGCATCTCTGTTCTTTGACATTACATTACTTTTTTGATGCTGCCTTTTTTGCTGGGGTGGGAGTGAGTAGAGTAAAGATAATTAAAAATGGATCAGATTAGCTATAGGAGAAAAATTTTGGATTTGATAATTGGACATAATCGGCCTGGTACACCAGTAGAACACTATCCAAACACTACATTGATTATCTATTTAACTTGACATAATTGCTCACAGCTTACTGAATAATTAAATATCACTGTAAAGTGTCATTTTAAAAAAATGATACAACAGTGTAAACAAGACATAATATCTACTCAAATTAGTATACTTGTGCTCCCAGTGTCAGACTTGAAATTTTATTTTAAGAGAACAAAGCAAGTATCAAAATACATAAAAGGCTAACGCAGCATGATTTGAGCTGAGTTCATCATCATGACAAGAAAGAGTGAATTTTACTTCACTAAAATGTGAAATATTTCACTGTGAGATAAAGAGGGATTTGATTCTTACTGTTCATTGATGCCATGATAGAATACTGGCAGAGACCATAACACTTACTAGATATTTTCTGCTGCTTTGGGTTTTTAAAAGGATTGTTTTGTAGGGTCCTAAATGAACTCTTCAAGTTTACTGCAATCCATGAAAGAGTGTGGGGAAAAGAGCAAACCTTGTCAACTCAAATTGTAGAAGTCAGTGTAAGCAACTTAAAATTTTAGCCCTGACAAAAAAATGCCTGCGAAGGGAGGGATATTACTGCTGCGAATTGGTTTCCTTTCTGTCCGGTATAAAGGGAAAGAGACATCTTAGATCTGACTTAAGGACAAGGTCTGAAGGAGTTTTCTTAAGTATCTCTACACTATTCTTTACAGATATTCTCTTTGAATGCAAGAGCTATTTTAACTCAGCCAGTTTAAGGACAAGATGATTACAGCGTAAACTGGTGCTAACTAAGGCGTTCCACCCCTGTGTGTGGAGCAATCCTGTGGCAGCCAGCACCCAAAGGCATTCTTTCACCGTATCGGGGCTCACAGAGTGCGCTTCTAGGGACAGTGTGAATTGACTGAGGAGTTAGTAAAGACAGGCTGAGGAGAAATGTCCAGTAACCAGCACTGAGCTAGAAAAGCTGTGTGGTTTGCAGCAAAGGGCTGAATGTTGAACCCTGAAAGTCTCAAGGATTTTAAAACAACTGTGTCATTGTATTTTGTATTTTAATGCATTAGGAGTCAAGTTAGGGTCTCCTGTAAAGCCTGAATTCTGGCATTCCAAACTGTTGACTTTGAACATGGAGCTGTTTGATTAGTGGTGCTTAGAACTTTGGGAGGGTAATTGAAAAGAATGTAAAGTACATAGAAGAAATATGTTCTTGCATTGAGTGTTTTCCTTAGAACAAAGAAAAACTAAATATTAATAACATTGATCAGTTATGATCAGAATGTGTACTTTCAGCTTATTTTATTAACAGCTATATAGTCAAGTATTTTAATCTTGAAAAACTGATGTTATTTTAGTCCAGTTATCTTTTTCTTTCCCCATGATATTTAACTTCAAAATAACATCGGACCAGTTTTTGTTTCCCAGTATCGGCCTCCATCATCCAAACTACACTGACTCCTGTTGATACTCACAGGACCATCTTGGTCTATGTGTCTTTTCCCCCATCTCCTAATTTGGTTCCTTCGGATTTAAACGGTGTGGTTGGTATCTGGTACAACAGTTATTAGAATAGAAGGAAAAGTACCTTTCAAATGAAGAGTAAATACTCCTCGGCAATCTAAGACATCTAGAAAGTCAAAGCTATCCTCCTGTAAAGTTCCAGTTACAAACTTAGGCTCCTCAGTGCTTTGGTGAAGCAGTAGTAAGGAGTATGGTTGCTGGTGGCACGTACCCAGGTTAGTATAAACTCTGAAGTACTATTGCTTTCCCAAATGCTACATACTTTAGCACTTTAAAGGGTCTTATAAACTCAGAGCTAACTTACATTTAGAAAAAAATCGGAACTATGCACTTTTAAAATAGGATAATGTAGCACAAGACATAAGAAAAATGATAGTTCTTATTAAAGTTCTCTACTCATTCTTTCCTTCAAAACACAGTCCTGTCCTCTAGGTTTGCACTTTTCCCCACAATCTTTCATGGGTTGCATCAAACTTGAAGAGTTCATTTAGGTCCCTAGAAAAAATTCTTTTTAAAATCAGTTGGGGAATTGGCTTTATATTAATTTCCTGATCCTCTCAGCAGTCTTCCATTCTCTGTTTTTACTGCAGGCTCCTCCTTGCTATGCCTCTCATTCATTCTTTTTCTTCTTTTCTTTTTAGCAGAACATAATGTACAAGACACAAACAGGACTGGTAGACTTGTACGTGTCCTTTTCTAACTTCTCCGGAAGCCAATAACGTTAGTGTTCAAAAAGCATGCAAAGCCAGTATAGTCTTCCCCTGTTAACCAGTGCAATTGTTTTCACTTTGTCTTTTGGCAAAGGGACACAAGAAGGGAGAAGTAAATAGAACGAGGTTGAGTCTGATAATAATGCAGAAGCACATTTACATTCACTCAGGCATATAGGCACAGTGCAGTGTGCCTCGTGCTGAATCACATACCTGTATGTCCAGAAGTTAATCTTGTTGGAGGTAGTTCCCCTTTTCTAGTGCAAATCCTAGACACAGGGGAAAAAATTGACTGTAAAACTTGCATAGTTTCCTCATAGAAGATGCCTTTGTGCCAATAAAGGTCAGGGTTTGCATTGAGTATCAATTCAATAACAACTCCCTGTGCTAGCAGCACATCAGTTTTTGAAAGATATTGAAAGATTTGAAGAGATTTAGCTAGATGTATGTAGCTTTGCCCTTCTTTGTCAATAATCTGTAGCATCTGTGCTGATCTTTTCCTTTATCAAACACAATATTGCACAATATTGCAAGACACTAAAGGCAGATAACTGTGTACTGATTAACTAGCAGTCCCAAGAAGAGTAAAAAAATCTGAGAACCTGGTGCTGCAGTCCTTGATAGTGTTTCTATTTTCCTGGCTTTTTTTCATGATCAGCCCTGATAAATTTTCTTGAAATGCTTTAGAAAAAAGAAGCCTATATTATCATCTAGATTATCCAATTCCAATCTTAAATATTACTTAATTTTGTTAATACCTTTGCTAGAGCTTTAAGATCTTCAAAGTATTTCAATTCAAAATGAAACCTGGCTAGGCAAACAGAATCTTGAGCTGCATTTTTCGAATGTTTCACAGGATGCTTTCCTCCCTCTCTCCTCTTATTCTGAGAAGCAGGCTTGACATAAACACCTCTTGACAAAGAGCAGAGGCTTGAGCTGAGATTGTATCACCTTGGAATTTTAAAATCTCAGGAGGAATTTGAACTCAAGGTGTTACCTTTTCAAACATGTTGTACAGCCAGGCAGAGACAGACATTCAATGGGGGAGGTGGAATTCCAGTGCAAGAGGCCAGAATTGGCTTAATTTCAGCTTCCAAACTATTTTAATATAGTATCTAAACTCTTACTGCACAATTCTGCTTAAATTCAGACTTTGCTGTCTTGTCTTGAGTCCAAAGCTATGTCCCCAGAATCTGAAAGACTGTATCCAATCCTTCTGGCTTCAATATTTCTCAGTACTTTATGGATTCATGTCCAAACCCCAAACTTGTTCAAAGTTCAGTGTTTATTTCCTGTTACGTGTTTGAAAAGACCGACTGAGTTAATTGGGAAGTCATGTGTAGTGGTGTGCAAAATACATAACTAACAGTTTTGATTTTTAACAAGGTTTTTGAATTCTGTGTGCACTTAGAATTTTCTTTCATTAATTGTGCTAATTCCTAAGCCTTCTCACGATAAAGATTTTGATACTTCCATTTTCTGGGAAAGAAAGGAGAGAGCACTAAGAACTGAAACTCAGACGCTTTCAGAATATAAATATGGCCTGCTTTGCCCATGAATTGACTAATGCATTACTCAGTGATTCACTTGAACCAGGAATCTGAGAAACAAAAAATACTAGACTTTTAACAAATAAAAGCCTTCACAAAGGCTTTTATGTGTTACTTGAAAGGAAGAATGGGGTCAGACACTTTTTTGCACTAAGTCTTGATGACACAGAAGAAATTTAGAGTTGAAAGAAACTAACAGAAGTATGCAGGGAAGCATATTTCCTGGCTGCCAGGAAAGAAACAGGCAAGTTTTGTTCTGCCTCTTTGGATATTTTGCCAGCAATCAGCAGTGTAGACTCCTATTTGAGAAAGGCAGGCAGGGGACCAGCATTTATTAGTCTCTTTTGCTACCTACCCCTTTATTGTCTCCCGTAACTTACATTCATAACTTGATCTAATTTAATTCTAAAAGAAAACTGTGTTTTTAGGAAGGAAAATTGCAGCTAAAAATGCTCTTAAGCTAAACTGACACTCTAGTTAGTGTCTATAATAGCTCTATATTTTGCCTTGTTCACTTGGCAAATACGGCGTGTTTTCCACATGTTTCGATAGCTGTTGCTCAGCAACTAATTCCCCTATTAGTTGTGGGTTTTAATTGCCTTCACCTGGCTGGGTTCTCCATCTCCTTTCACGTTTGTTCTACCAACTCTCCCAGTTCTCTCTCTGTTAGGCAAGTAACAGAGACTGTTATGTGCAATGGAGATATTGTTAAAATTAGGTTATTTTTGTATCCTTGACTTCATTTATCCTTCAGAAGAGTAGTCCCAGATGAAATGTCTTACAATCACTTGCTTTCAGAGACAGGATTAATTAATATATGAAAAAAAGATGCCAAATATGTATTAATTACATTGGTTTTTAACCTGTTTTTTCCCTGAATAGCTTACTTGTGCCAGATAAGTGAAGTGACCTATAACAGTAATATGGCTGGAGAATGCAGAGAACTATACAGAAATCCTTTGACCAAGAAGATTACACAGGTTTAACTGTATTACAAATATTTTCATCATAAATCCTGCTTCACAGTAAAAATGTTTTTCTGTTCAGAGGCTGCATTTTTTCTTAATGATATTTTTAATTGCAAAAAATGTATTTGAGCAAAAATCAATTTAATCGCAAAAAATTTATTTGAGCAAAGACCCAACTCCAGCTTTGTAAGTATTTTTGTCATTAGTCTTGGAAGCATTCTGCAATGTACACTGGCCTTTTTTGTTTTGTTTTCTTTCAAGTGTCTTTGATTTGAAGATGAGTGACCCAACCCTTTACTAATTTTGCTTCCAACAGTGCTTCCAGAAGAAAGACAGCAAGTAAAAGTGAGTTGCTTGTGTCTTACTTCAGATTCAGAGATTTTCCTTCTACACAGCTGGCTTAATGCTAAAGTGGGAGGCAGATCAAAAACTACTTCCATTATTAAAGAAGCATTAATTCTCTCTAGATCTAAGAGGAGTTGTCAGAAGATTTTTCAATTGCAACCTAGATTTATAATTTGATGGCATGTAGTTCATAACAAGTCTGAACCTGTAGAACCTGGAACTTTTATATTACCTAGTTCTAATTACTTTGCATTTATTTGTAATCTTTGTGTAGTTGTGCAACTCTATTAAAAGGACACATATTCTAAACTTGTTTACACTGTCTGTATAGTAGTTTAAGCTTTATGGATTTAATTTGATGATAGAAAGGAGGGGAAAATCAGGTTCAATGTATATGAGATTTAAACATGTGTAAGACCGGCATGTGTCAGCAATAGTATCTGCCTCTTTAGCAGGCCTAAAACATTCATTCACACATACATAAATATATAGAGTTTGTTTCCTTTTCAAGACCAGTACCTCTGTGTCAAGGGATCATCAGCTGATGTCATCTTCTGACAGCCAGCTCAGTGACTGTCTCATTAATCCTGCTTTAAATTTGCCAACAAATGTTTTCTACTTACATCCACAGTTAAAATGTTAGAGCACGATCATTTCCAGATGGGAAATAGCTGCACTCCCAACTGCTAACCCTTGTGGGGTGTCAGGGCATTACAACACAGCACAGTCTGTTTCTCGCAGACTTTCTAAGCCTCAAGTTTTCTTGTGTGACTCTGTGATAGCATAAAAATACATGAACCTGCCTGTGCATTTTCATGTTTGCTACTACCAGTAAGGATGCACTGCTACAAGTGAAAAGGAAACTTTCGTTCTCATTTAATATTGGCCTAATTATGAGTCTGCATTTACTTTGGGCTAGAACCTGACCCAAGGAGCAGCTCTTTCCCATTTCCCAAGTGGGTACCTATATTAACATAGATTACACTGAGGTATTGGTAAGTGCCACTTTCAGCTTGACAGAGGAGCTTTTTGCAAAACATCAATTTCAAATGTTCTGATATTAATGCTCTGAAATTCTACAGCACATATTTTAATGTATTTGAAGGACCAAATTATCTTGCTTTATTCTTGTCAGACTCTTGCCAACATCAGTAATCAGCACAGAACTGTGTAACAGGGTTTTGTTTCAAAACTCTGATGCTTTTTGCTTTTCATTTGGTCTTTTTATTTGAGGCCAAGTGAACTTTTTTGTGCCTTTTTTGGAGCTGAAATGTTGCTTGATATTCTTCCTCATGTGCAGCAGCAGGTGAAAAGTACATGAGAGACAGATAAAGGATTTCTGAAGAAAAGGATGTGACATCAGAAAAAGAGAAGTTTGGAAATTGTAGCTTTTCAGCACATTAAGACACTCTTTGTCGTGGCCTAACGTAATGCTGGATCCTATTTTAACCTGATTTGTGCTATGCCTGCTGCCATTCCCTCTCGTAGTCAACATGCTCTCAGAAACTGTAGTGCATATGCAAACTGCCTATTAGTAAGTTTTGAATATGAAATTTACAGGTTTGATTCTGTGGTGTCTTCACCCACTTTTTAATGTGTAAATGGCTCTACAAGCAGTGAGGCACAGAAGAAATGGGCCTTATTTTATTAGTGCCTGGGAAAATTAGTAAAAAAGTGCATAAAGCTAATTCAGCTTGAACTATTTCATTTCTTGCTTTTCTATGAGGAGGAATAGAAACAGGCCATGAACTCATAGGAATTTTTTGTATTTGTTGTATTGGTGACAGTTATGTATTTGCAGAATGATTTTATTCCTTCCTTATTTTCACTTCTGTTTACAACTAGTAGTCCTCGTTCTCTTTTCTTAAAAAGGCAGTTTTTAAAAGACAAAGAAGGGCAACTCCTCAGGAATAACATCTTGATTTATACTGGTATTTCCAGACATAAAAATAAATTGATATAATTCAAATGCATAAATTCCCAGGAATATATCCGAAAGTGACAGTATCCACACGTGTGATCAATATTATTCAGCTGAAGACTGCCAAGACCAAACTAGTCATTCTCCTTTTAGCAGCACTGTGAATTCACAGATAAGAACATCCCCCCTCCTTGCTTGAATTCTGATTTGATAAAAACAAAGAAAATGCTTTTAGTGATATGGTTAGTGTCATTGTATTTATCTCACTGCCTTTGGTCTTGCACTCTTCTGCAGACTTCCAGACTGATGCTCAATTAACAGTGTTATTAGCATAGGGCCTTCAAAATCTGGAAGCTGAGCTCATGACTGACTGCAGTCCCAAGGATACAGGGAAACCAGCTATTTTTCAGAAGTTATTTTCCTAAGAATTCTTGATTTTGAGACAAATTTTGTTTTTAAATAACTGGGCTAAGTCTATTAATTTATAAGAGCTTGAAAATCTTTATGTAATATTGCTTGAAAAACTCAACTCATTAATTCAGCTATTATTATAGCATACAGTTTTGAAGAACAAACTTCAAAAAAAGAGACAAAAATAATATGGAGAACAGCTAATACCGTCATTGGGAATTTTAACTAAGGAATGTGACCCCTTATTAAAAGAAATAAAAATTAAACTGAGAAATGTGCAAGTAATTTCAGAATACAAACCACTCAAATAATTAATTCTTACATGTTTTTAATATGCTATAAAACAGGAGGGGCACTTTTTTCCAAGTGTAGTAAACCTTTAGAGGAAGCAAGATTTCTGTTAAAATGAGCATAATGTTTTCCCTTGTCAAGCACTTGACCTCGCAGATTTTCTAGGAATCTTAAGGCATGACATACAAACTGCAGAAGCCATGAAGGGTGCATCGTGTGCAAATGGAATGGTGGATCTGGCCAAACTGTTGCTGACTGTTCTTTTTCAGCATTCCCACTGCTGTGGCATACTTTAGTACTGCATATCAGTGGTAAATTTTCTTAGCTCCAAATCTGCACTGCATTTAACATTATTCTTTTTTTGTTAGGTTGGGGGTTTTTTTGTAAAGAATGCCTATCCTATAATATCCACAAGCACTCTCCTTACCTTCAATTTACAGTTAAAAGGTTAGGGCTCAGTCATGCCAGTACAAGTTTTCTTGATTCACTGAGTAAAATGGCACAAATTCAAATTCAATTGTAACTTCAAAAATTTCACAATATTAGAACATAGCTTCAACCAATACCTCAGTTATAGGGCCTTTGATGACTTCTGATAAATGCAAATGTTATCTAGGGTAACTTGCTTCCTGAGTGACGTTTGTAGTTCCAGTCTTGGCATGTTGATGAAATTGAAAACAAAAATTTTCAGCGCTCAGAAGTTTTGTGTCCTTGTAGTTAGTCACAACTAATTGACCCATTTGATCAAAGTAGGCTGAAGCCCAAGGAATTACTGATCACCTGAGATAAAAGACTGAAGTAATATGACAAAAGAATGAGATTGTGTCTCACTGCTGTAACAAGACAAACAGACCAATAGGAAATGTTTTATCTTAGTAAGATAGAGAAATTGTATTTACTTACTGTAATGCTGATTGGGCTTCATAATTCCAGTGAGACACTTCTGGGTGTGTACTGTTATAATAAACACACACATTCCACTGGAGAGATTAAAGCTCTTGGCACTAATAAAGAAAGTGATCAAGGTAGCATTTATTGCTTAATGACATGTGTCTGCTGCATCTGTTCAGAGGTACTACCTTGCCCTTCAGTAAAACTTGCAACAGACACTTCAGAGATAAGTATGGGTGGGTATGTGGAGCAAGTCTCTCTCCAGTCTTGCTTCATGACTCGCACAAGGACATGTCGCAAAATGAAGTGTGGGTACTCAAGAACATATTTTTTCTCAGCTAGCTAATAATAATGTAGTCCAGAGAGACTAAGGCTTGTCAAAGCCAAGCACCCCAGCTTCCCTCATCTTGGGGGACAGGATGAGAAATAAGGGCTAGTTTCAGAGCCTCAAAAAGACTATACAACTAATGGTGTGGTGGCAGTTGCTTGATAAAATGCAGCGAAGTCACACCCTCAACACAGGCCTCTATGTAAATTGACAGTCTAGCCCAAAATGCCTGGCTGCAGTTTGCTAACTTAGATTCCTTCTAGATTTTATTTCCTAATGGTTTGTTTGTCATGCAACTCTCCCAGCATGTCTTTCCCTCTCTTTCTTCAAAATTGTGTGTTTTGTTGCTTGCTTTGGCACTGATCTCCATAGTCAGTGATATGATTTTCTCTGTATTGTTATTTTTTTTCTTGTGCATATTGCAATTACTATATTGGTCATGTGTGTGCCCTTCCTCAGGATGATTTTTCCACTGGGGTGGGAGCAGGACATATGGCCATATTGTGACTTAAAAAGCCTATCTTTTAATTGGTTTTCTTCTACATGGTCTATTGTATTGGTAACTCAGATTAACAACAATAGATACTGTTTAGTTAGCTTCATCATGGTATGTAAACATAAGCAGTCACACCTGCTTATACACCAAAAAATCATGGAGATTTTGTGGTCCTCAGCCTTTTATAGTCAAAGGAGAAAGAATGTGGTTTTATTTTTAATATATCTCTCAGATGAGTCATACAAGCAAGTAAAAAAGTGTAGTATCTAAGTATCTCACCTCTCCTTGGAATACCTGAGAGAGCCTGATAAAGAGAAAACCAATGAATCAGGTGACTGCTGAAACACTGGAATTACCACCAAGGCTGGTCAAAAGGAGTTAATTGGAACGTGTTTTGAAACAGACTTCCTAGCAGCAATTCAAAACTCGACTAGACTAATTGTGACAAGAAAGGACTTAATGTAATCCTGCCGTTGATTTAATTCCTAATGTTGCCTTTGTCTGCAGTACCTCTGCAGTACCTCAGGAATTACCTTTCAAGTATCTTCCCAATTTTCAACATAGCCTAATTGTGATCACAGCCACCAAAGTTTACTAATGGTAACACTTTAAAAGCACATGTAGGAAGTCTAACAAGTGAGATTTTATTATAACACCACTTTTCCCTTGATTTGTAATATCACTTCAATCCTATGTGTACTTTCCCTAAATGCTTTGTCAAAAAGGTAGCAGTAAGTACACTTGCTATGACTATAAGCTTGTGATGAATATGCTGTTATATAATGTTAATATGCTGGGATGTATGTCAAAGAAAAGTTGGAACACAGAGCTGTGGGAATTTGAGACTATTGCAGATGCCAAATCAGGTAATCTTTCATAAAATGCTTAATTATTTGAGGAATACTGGGTTTGGATTTGGGTTGCTTTTTGATTTGGTTTTTTGCTTTGCTTTGGTTTTGTTTTGTGTTTTTTTTTCACAATAGGACTGTTCTAAAGTGTGACTAATAGTTACTTGATTCCTTGGAGAATCAGCCCAAGAGTATTCATAGTCACCTTGCACTCATTGGTTCTTTTGCTCATATTTGGTTTTAACCTGAATAGCTTTTTTTTAGCTTGTCTTTGTTTTGTCTCTGTGCACATGGCACAGAGATCAGAGTTTGGGCGTTTCCAAGTGTTAGTTTAAACAAGATAAGCTCTCTGAGGTTTTTCTGTCATCTGGGATCTCTGATCCCCTGATGAAACTACTAGCTCCTTTTAGACTAGTGGAACCTTCAGCTCTCCTGTCGTTGATGTGGGTGATGACTTGCACAAAGCCACTAACAATTCTCTGTTGGAAATAACTCTTCTCATACATCACAGCATCACATATATCTCGTCCAGGCTGGTAACAGTCTGAGAGCCTTAGAGTCTGCTTGCCATTCTGGGATTAGTGAATATCCTAGGGCTTTTTCAACCTACAGTTTGCTTCCAATAAGGCCCTATTGTATGCCAGAAGACTGGGCATTTGGTGGTGCAGGGTTAGTTAAATATCTCTTGGTGTTTACGTTTGTTTGTTTGTTTGTTTGTTTGTTTGTTTTCGCTGGTGGGTTTTTAAAATTTTTTCTGACTACTTTAAAACCTTACAAAAGATTAAGGTAGGACTTAATGACCAGTACTTGTCAATTTACCATTTTATGTAGACATAGTGAAACTATTGACCTAGTAGATTTGCTAAAACTGTTTAAAAAAGTGAGGTATATTAGTTTGCTTTGTCGTAACTTTTTTTTAAACTTGCTTGCTATACATTACCTGCACTCAGAACAACATTTCTGGAGTTAAAAGCCAGTGTTTCTGATAAGGTAACTAAAACATAGAGAACATATAAAACTCTGACCCCTTTCAATCTGAGTTGGGTATCTTTAACAGCTGTTGAAATATAGTGGCTATTTGAATGAAAAATGAAGAATGAATGTGTATTTAAAATGAAGTGGATCAGGACGGCTATGAATAACAATACTGAATGTACCTCAGTTACGAGGAGAAGAGAATGTTCACAGGGTTTGTCTTCAGACTTTAAATATTGAGACTAGGACTTTCAGTTTCACCTCAACCCCTTTCCAGTCAGTGGAGATAGAATACATCTTTGCTCTGAATGGTCCTTCAGAGTAGCCCAACTTAATTTTAATGGTTATACAGGAAGATGAAAGAGAGTAGCCTCATAATTTAGACTAAAGTTGAATGTTAATGAATCTAAATACACACATCTGTTCAATCCACTGCATGGCACTGCAATATTGACTTTGTAATGTAAGGCAGGGCAGACCAGAAGTGAGTTATGACTGCTATTCTTTGTGTGCAAATCCACAAATTTGGCTAGACCTGTAAGGCATATAGAAAAGAGTGTGATAAGAATTTGGAAGTTTGGTCTGAAGATTTCAATGTCAAAATTCAAGTACATGTGTCTTTATGAAATAGCTGAATTGTATCTACAGCCAAGAAAGAACTTATTTAGGTAAGATACAAAAAGATACTATCACTACATTACTAATCTTCATAAATTCCTTAAAATTTCTCAGAGTTGCATTTGTCTTAGAGAAGTTCTTATCCTTACTTTCTTAGGTATTCTGGGAAATGTGCATAGGATTTACCTGGAGAGCAGACAGAACATAACATGAAAGAATTTGAAACTGAAATGGACTAGTTCTTTAGCCTTAGAATTTGCAGTTTGCAATCTACCCTCACTGTGAAAATTACATCACTTCAGAAATGAGGGAAAGAGAACAACTGCAAGAAGTTTCAGGAAGTTTGCACGTAAAACAGCTCTTGCTTTGCTTGTGATGACGTGACACTGCGAGTATGGGCCTTTTGCAGGGAAATTGGTTTAACTCTGAAGTTTTTCATTTCAGGCAGTGAGGAAAACATCCTAGAAGATTTCTTTACTAATTCTGTCAACTGACTGTAGTTACTGCTATGAAAAGAACTGTAGAAATACTTACTGAAATTGTTTTGCAAGCAGCTTCGGTAGACTTGCTGCAAGATGCAGTCTGCTATAAGGGCACTTGTTATACACAGAATACTCTACTGTAACTGGTGAATATAGAGCACCATATACTACCGTTCTCTACTGTACTGTACAATACTGTAACTGGTATGCATAATTTTCTAATGATAAGGAGAGACAGAAAAGACAAAGTTTCACTGACTCTTCAGTCTTGGAATATACTAAGAAAGAGGGGTAGTACTAAAAAGTGAAGTGAAATAGGAATGGGGCTGTGGATGTGACTACACGTGCTAAGTGGCCTGGGGTTAAGCGTGACAGGTCATATGCAGCTACTGTCTAATGAGCACAGTAGGCTCAGAGCAGAGGAAACAAAACCAGGGGATTTAGCAACTGAACAAAAAACTCCTCAGCTACTGAACCTGTGACCCTGCAGCTTACGCTGGTCAATGTTATTTTAGTGACTTAATGTGGCAAAGAGAGAAAGCTGTTCCAATATTTAAATTTAAAATCTCAAGATATCTTTTTTTTAAACTGTACTGATATTGAGAAGAGGATGGCTTGTTGAGAGAGGTTAGTATGCGTGGAATACTGATCAATTTTTCCTCTGTTTAAAAAACCTGAGGCCTTAGAAGTTCTTATCTAAACAAATATACATAGCAACTTTATGATTTTTCCAAATGAAAATAGTAATATTGCTGAAGGGATATGCTAATCCTCAGATTCCTTTGTTTAGAATTAGAAAATAGATTCTTACGTGAAGTGTAAATGGTGCAACTGCATACATTATACAAAGGCAATAATGATACTGCCTGTGAGCACTGCGAGTGCCTCCTCTGGGGTTAGCTTTCCAAGATCAAACTGAAGAGAATAATTTGCTTTCCTGTAATGGTCACTCCTGAAAATGATGTCATAGGGATGGCCAGATCTGTGAAGTCACATCTCCTAACAGAAGAACTGTCAGTTTGACGCACGACTTTCTAAATGGGGAAAATTGCACAATTTCCTCAGAAATGTGCAAACATGTCTTCATTTAAATATTGGTCTTTTACTTTCTTTCCCTATTCTTTCACATAAAAGCAAAGAATGCAATAATATTTCAATATTTTGAAATTTAATTTTTTAAAAATTTCCTGAATTTCAAATCATCACCAGAGTCAAAAAATGACATAAAATCTAAATTAACAGATGGTTATTTTCCCATATCATTATCATCTTGATCCTCAGATGAAATAAATTCGTGGTAGTTCCATTGTATTCTGCAGTTATACAACTTCACATGAGCTGAAAATTTAATTCAATATTTTAAATTTAAAATGTCTCTAGAATTTTAAAATTAGTCTGTAGTTGTGTAGTCCTTTGAAGTTCTTGTTATTAAAACATTGTTATTAAAACACTGCCCGTTATTTCTCTTTAGACCTTTCAACTATCTCAAACACTTGTAATTACTGCTGCTAATACATAAGGTATTATGTATTAACATAATGCATAATATAAGCATATAAGGAAAAATACTAAAAAAATGTTTCAATCAAAGCACCGAGAATTTTAGTAAAAGAGATAGGTCTATTTACCAATGAGTGAACAGATGGATATTAAATGGAGCAGTTGAAAACTAATCGTGTTAAGAACTTGTAGCCTTCCACTATTTTGATTTGTTCCATAAATGTTCTGGATGAAGGGATGTATGATGTACAAACACTGTGCAGCGAGTGTTTTGTTTAGTTTGGGTCAAAGTCCAGTCTGACATGACATAAAAATCCTGTGCAGAAAGATTTTATGGTATTTTCTTTAGTGGATAGTTTGGGCAGAAAACCAAACTGAGTCAGTAAAAAGCCAATGCCAGTCAAACTTGGTTTTGTTTTTCCCTGTTTTTCTGTGATTTGTGTTGAGGCTATCATCTCTATGTGAAGCTTCAAAAGGCTCTTTTGGGCTGCAAGAATTCTCCTGTCTCAGGCACTCAGAGTTTTAGAAACTAGAACAGAACACTGTAAACAAAAGAGCGCTGAACCCAATTGTCCCTGTTCTGTTTTCTGTCCCTGGGTATTTCACCAGGCTGAGCAGCTGTTGACATGTGGCACGTGAGTACCCGAGGCCTCTGACAGGGAGCAGGAGAGCCTGGTGAGGGGATTTGAGGAGGCACAAGAGGGACCCCAGGGCCTGTGCTGTGGCTCCTGTTCTCCTGCTGGAGTTGTATGACCCCTCTCTGAGCCGGTTGCACTGGACGTTGCATGCAGAACCATTTTGAATATAATCCCAAGCTTTAGTGCTGCTAGAAGAGATCCTTGGTTCCCTTGTTGTCCCACATGCTGGTAGTGGTGGAACGAGCCAGAGGAGGAGACGCAGTGGAGCTGGCACAGGTGTGGGGCACCAACGGGCGAAGTGCTACAGGGGGGAGATGGGAGGGGATAAGACAGCAGGCTGGGCTGGGGGATGGTCCTGTACTGAGGTCTGGAGAGGAGGAAGAGGATGAGGAAGATGCTGGGAGGCAGCAAGGTAGAGGTGGGAAACCCTATTCAGTTGCAAGACCACAGCCATCTCCACAGTTAGAGTCTAGGACAACATCTGAACCTCCAGCATGGAGAAGATCTGTCAACCTGTGTCACCCCTGTTACAGCCTCTAGCATGCTTCAAAGATCCTATTTACTGCACCAAGACTGTTCAGATCTGGCTAGTCCCTCACTGATTCATTCTTGGAATCTTCTTTGCTGCCACTGTGAAGTTGAATGTTGCCTTTCACCCCTGAGGCCATAAGATTAATTTTGACCTAGCTGTTTTCTAAAGTTTTGAACTTTCCTAATATGTTGTTTCTTTAGTTTCTAGAACATCACTGCTACAAGTACACCAAGAAGCAAGGTTAGAGTTAACTCACACATCTCTAGCGGTTTGCTGGCTTTGTCTTGCTGAAAAGAACCTAGAGAGTAAATCATTGTCATCTGCAAGGGCATTCTTGTTGCACAGAGTAAATAGATTCATAAGAGATGCTTTCATTTGCAGATGTTAGAATCAGATCAATCCTACAGTGAAACTGCAGCTCCAGAATGACTTCAGCCAAGGTAATTTCATTTTGCCACAGCCCTATTTCCTTACATGTTTTGACGTAAACATTTGGTGTTACAGCTTTGACAGATAAACTGCCAGAAAACTGATAATATAAAATAGTGATTCTCTACTAGCTTAGCTCCTAGAGTTGGCTCACCACAGATCAGAGCATGGTAGCACCAACTTATATTTAAAACATTTCGGTACTGCACTAGAGGCACAATTAGTGCTAGTGAATACAAGAGAAGTAATTATAGTCCTTCCTTGCAGCTGAAGAGTAAAAGGAAGAAGAACAAAGCATTGTGTTTTGTAATACCTTCAGTCTCTTTCCTGGCTAGACGCATGAACAGATTTGAGTCATAGAATCAGAAAAATTATGATCTCTTCCAATTGTTTTACTTTCTCCAATTACTCAATTATCCCAATTGTTTTTAGTCACAATCTAATGTCACTTTTAGAAACAATGAGCAATAAATGGAGAGTTTAACTGTTTATTTTTAGTGAAATAACAAAAATAATTATTATAATAACAGAATAATTTTAGAATAGAAAAATATGCCCTTCTTAGTTCCATAATAAATTAATTCTACCTCGTTGATGTGAAGAACAAGAAACAGCTGCTGCTAACCTAAAAGAAACTGCCTGCAGAAGAGGTAACTCTTTTAAGTCTACAGATGCACTTATGATGCCAGATGGTGCTTGAAAATTAAAGCTAGACAATCTAGAGATCAGTAATAAGATGCAATTTTTTAACAGTCACTGCAAAGCAGAACATTAGATGTAAATATTATTATAGGTTTTATAATGCTTGAGATTATTCACAATGGCAGAATATCTTTACGAGGCAGATGCTATTACTCAGACACTTCCTTAAGCTGCAAGTTTAAAACCTCTAGGGCTGGTCTGGGCTGCCTCCTTTGCAGAAATGGCTTGAGTGACACCTCTCATGTAAGTTAATCTCAGATAAACCAAAAAAATTCTAGTCATGCATCTTTTCATCTTCTTTATGCATCTAATGAAACCTGTGTCATTTGGGCAAAGGTGTCATATACAAATAACAAGGTTTCACAGTTTATGGGCAAATAACTCAAAATGTTGTAGAAAGGCAGATTGTAAAAACAACTTGTGTGGTTGAAAGCTTAATGACAAATACTGAGATCTTGGAAATGTAATTTAGTAGTTAGTCTAAGTGTGCAAGGCTTAGTCCTGAGCTAGTATGGCTCAACAAGTTAGTGAGTTAGAGTTGTAATGCCCTATGGCATCCCAGCTTTCTCCTCTGGTAAAGCCCGTAAAGGTACAGGCTTTATTAGTACCTCTTTTTCATCATAGTTTACTGTTGCACTCTCTAAATGGCAGTAATTTGTTCAGTCTTGGGCAGCCTGAATCCCACCAACCAAGAGGAAGGACAAGTCATTGGAAATCTTTGCACCGTCCTTCAGAGAGAGAGCTTAAGGCCTGATTATGCTTTGCTGCCTTCTTTCTGCTCATTTTCCGCCTACACTTTGGGAAAAGTCCCAGTGTGTGTTTCTGTGCCTGCTCATAGGTGGCTGTAGTTTGTTCCTTCTGCATAACTGCTTCTGTGGAATGCTCCTTGACCTCTTATGGGTTTAGTTTACCCATTCAGATGAGCTCACAGTTCATTTTTCAAGGGATTATACAGTCATTTGAAGTTGTTTGCTGTATCAGGTTCCTGTACTGATGACTGATGTATGTATTGACACAGTAAATGCCACTCCTCTTGGTATGATCAGGTTTCTTGTCCTTGGCTACTTTAATTCTTTGTATAACTCCACTGTTGAAAATCTCTGGAGTGAATGTATCATAACGTATCCTGTTCACAAGGAATTCTTTCAGTGGCTTCATTTCTGCCAAAATTACTTATTCTGTCTTTAATTGTTATTTGTGCTAGTACTTCTCTGCTAAGATCAAGTGTGCTTCATTAGAGTAAGCAGAAATAGATCTAATTAATTTTTTCTTCCTGTATCCTCTGCAATGACAAAGTGGAAAAAAAAAAGAAAAGAACCAACTATAACGAAACCCTCAAACTATCTGTTTTCATATTCCTGGGATCAAATTGTCTGTGCAAGGGCAACAAGCTGTGCAAGGCTCAGAGCTGACACAGTGTTAGGAGGAGAACAAATCTAGGTGTTAGCACTCCACCTGATGAAGTCTTCTATAACTGACGACAAAGGCTTTTAAACTGAAATACAGTTTGCTTGTTTTTTCTTCAAAACTAATCGAGATCTAAAAGAAAGCCATAGTAAAGGAGCCAAAGTTACTTCACTGTAAAAATGGAATCAGATAAACACATGCTGATTTCAAAATTTTTATGAAATGCATTTGCATTCTTCTAATTAAATAAATTACTTCACATCTTGTGCTATTAAAAAGAATATTAGCTGAAAACTCTCTTATCCTCAGATATGAATTAATGGAGAAGATTTTTGACACTGCTTTCCTGTAATACACCTCTTCAATGATCAGTATGTAGAGACATTTCCTTTTCATTCTGCTCTGAGCTTGTCTTTTAGTGCCAGAATTTCCATTTCTCACTTCCTTCTTTTATCATTGCATCCCAGAATGAACGGTGAGAGGCTGACTGCACAAAAAAAATCAGGAATTTATTATAAATACTAAAAACACTTTCTTCATATTTGTGAGTTTAGTAATACAATGTAATAGATCTTGAGTATTGTTACGTATGCCGCCGGGCTACTGGTTCATCAAGGGAAGGACAAGATGGCTGTTCTTCAGGTGATTGACAAATCCACTTACTTTGACTGTTACAGTCTGCAGTCTTATCTTTTCCCTAAACCACAGAACATCCTCATGGGTATAGAAAATAGGAAGACACAATATTGAGCTGTGCCAGTCAGAGATGTGAGGAAGACCTGAGGCCCTTCCATGCCATGGTATGCCTTTTCCTTTAAGACAGGTTGCACATCATTAGAATTGTGTACCATTAGATATAAAAATAACAAACCAGAAAAATGTAAATCTGTAATAATAGGAAACCCTGTTCTGCTGTGTTTTGCTCCTGGGCACTCCATATCTGCCAGCTATAGCTGGACTTTTTGGTCACAGGACTACTCTCGAACTTGTCTGTAAAACCACTGTAGGTATCTGGTCTGCAGGACCAACAGGTCTGCTCCTACCTCATATTATTAAAGCTGCCTTCTACCTATCACAGCTCATGCTGGCACTAGAGCTGCTGTCTGCAGCAGGTGAATCCCCTTCTCACAGGAGTCTTCAGTCTATACAGTTTCTCACTTACTGTCTCCCTCTCACTGCCCCAGGCTGTACCCTGGGAGCCTTTCCACTCTGAGCATGTCCAGTTGCTGTCAGGATAAAGTGCTCTCCTTTCCCAGGCAAACAGGCAGCTGTTCTTCATCTGTCACAGGACTTGTTTAACAGAATGCCCGATACGCCTCTCCTTAGGCAAACCCAGAGTTCAGATGTTACTGCCGTGGAAGCACTGGTAGCTTTTTGGCATTGAATGTAGTTCATGAGCATGGTCAGCAGATATTCCAGTGTTAAGGGGAAAAATCTGGTTGTGCATGCACCTGTTTCTAGGCATGGCTGGAATGGCAATAATGGAGCTTTCTTTGAAAAAACATTATGGAATGAAGAGGGGTTTGGGACCTATACAGCTGTCTTCCAAAATATGGCTTTACTATAAACTAGCTTGGCAACACTCCTGGACAGAACAGTGGGGAGCAGTGACTAACACCCCTGCCTATAAAGAAAGTGACTGGAAATTAGTCAGCCTGAAAGGTTAGAAGGTGCTGGCTTTTCTTACACAAGCTACCCTAAAATAATATTATATCAGAGGACTTGTTGGGCAACCTGGATATTTCATTGTGTCTGAGGAAATGAGTGAGCAGCTGAGAAGAAAAGCACATCTGAAAAAACAGAGGGTTGCACAGCTGGATCCTCTAACACAAGGATCCAAACTATAAGTTACATGCCTCTTCTGTGAAGTTCAGCTTTGCTGCTGGTGTGAAGTGACTGATCAAAAATAGAACTGGTATAGGGGCTTTAATTTGGATCAACAGCAGGGAAATAAATAAAGTCAGGAGATGTTAAGACTGACCCCACTGGGTCATTTAGGCTCACTGGCATCCTCATCCTCAGTGGTTTCCTGTCTCAGATGCTGTAATAACATTGTCACTGTCTTGTTTACTGAAACAAATGGAATAATTGATGAAGATAGAGTTTTCCTTTCTAATTTAGCATTTTAAATTGCAGGATTGAAATGCTTTAAAGCCAACAGTAAAGGACAGGAAGTGGCATGACACCATGAATGACATGCTGGCAATGGCAAAACTCTGAACTGTTAAAATTGTCACAGATATGGGTTTTTTTCACATTAAGGTGCTGTCACACGAAGGGTAATTTCCTGCTTTTCAAATTCCTGGTCAGGACTGTCTCATTAACCAGAGGGTGTGTCTGCTAGCTCTTTTCTGGAAATGATAGTTGTGTGCAACTACATTCAAAACTGATCCTGAAAAGTGCATGATCCACAGACATTTCATGTTCCCCAAAGTCTGGCTGCCAGCATGCCTGAAGAACTTCAGTGAACATTACAAGAAGTGTAGCAAGTTTTGCTGACAGTGGAACCAGGGTAGAAAATTATATTGTTGTTTCTTTTTTTGATATAAGTTTTCTAGGCTTGTTCTTAACAGGAGCATTGAAGGTAACTGAAAAATATGTACGAGATCTTTGGACTGCAGCACTGAATCTGAAAGTATTTGAAGTACAAGTTTTCCTGGTGGTTGGTCGTAGTCCCACTACAATCAGATCATTCTAGAAGCAGCTTTGTGAAGATTCCTAGTAAGAGAGAAAGGGAGCAGGTTAAAAAGGAGTGGGAGAGATCAAGGGCTGTATCGGGGGAAGTGGCTTATGAATGCTTAGGAGCAGTGATGAAATTCTACTAAGAGGGGAAGTACTCAAAAGGGGAGACAGAAAAGGAGAAGAAGAAACAGTGAATGGAATGGACAAGAGAGATTGGAGGGCAGAAGGAATGATCCTAGAACCCAGAGACTAGAGGTCTCTGCAGCAGGTGAATCCCCTGTTTGAAAAAACAAACAGGAATCCAGCTGAACAGCCCTAATCAGCAAAAGAACAAGAGTTAAGAGTGTAAATGTGAAAAGTTACTAGGATTTGAAGGGGAATTGTGAATTCTGGCATATTTCTGTGTTCCACATAAGATAAACCCAAGTTCAAAAAGCAAGGCCACCACTGTCTTGCATCTCATGTTCCTATGTGTTGCTGTGGAGACAGTGTCTCCTTCCTCCACACTGTCTCGTCTATACAGGTCTTTACAGCTGAGGCATCTTTTTACAGCTGGTATGAAGGCACCATGCTGAGGTCTTGGTGTTCACTAGGATAATTAGGCATTTTGAAAAAAAAAGTAGAAATTATATGGAGAGGTGAACCTATATGAACAGATGAACCTATGTATGTATATGATATAGATAAAGACATTTTTAGCTATCCACCAGTTATTTACAATGAGATATTACCATGATCTTTCAATATTTCACACTGTAGACTGGACAAAGCAGCTCTTCAGAAGAACTGAAAAATATACTTACATAGGAGTATAATTACAGTGTCCTAAAGAAACACAACTGGTATAGAATACATTAGGAGGTACAGGCTTTGTTAAAGTAGCTATTTTTACCTTCTGCATTGTATCCATAGCTACTATTACATACAGCTAAAATCTGTAAGCCATGTATTTGTGCTTCTTCAAATGCGGGTTGTTCCCCCAGTTTGAAGGGTATTTTTACTTGGATTATGCAGACTCTGACTATAATATGAACAAGAAAGTGGAATGAAGATTTCATAGAATCACAAAAGAAGCTGAATTGGAAGGGACCCATTGCAATCATCGAGTCCAACTCCTGGCCCTGTGCAGGACTCCTGAAGAGTCACGCCATGTGCCTGAGAGCATTGTCCAGACGCTTCTTGACCTCTGTCAGGCTGGTGCTGTGACCACTTCCCTAGGGAGCCTGTTCCCTGCTCAGCCACCCGCGGGGTGAAGAACTTTTTCCTGATATCCAGCCTAAACCTCCCCTGACACAACTCGAGGCCATTGCCTTGGGTTCTGCCACTGGTCAAGAGAGTGGAGAGATAAGTGTCTGCCCCTCTCCTTCCCCTCACGAGGATGCTGAATACCGCAGTGCAGTCTCCCCTCAGTCTCCTCTTTTCTGGGCTGAATCTATGACTCTGTTTATTCTCTAAAATCTTTATTATTCTAATTAAATGAAAAGATAAAGACTCAAGAATCTCTCATAATAAACCAGATTAAGCCATGTCACTGGAGACTACTGATAGCTGGTTTTGTAGTTTATGTGTTTAAAACCCTACATCATTTAATCCCTGCAAGCCTTTTCCTCATCGTGCATCTGCAGATTTTGGATTACTTAACTTTTTATTGCGTACAAATCATGCAAAACCATCTCAGAAAAATATGCTGAAGGCCAAGCCAAGGCAATACCTTATAAGGCATTTCATAGCAGTTCCAACATGTGTCACAGAACACAGCTGTGAGCACGGAGTGCTTTCTGCTCATCATCATCGTATGTGAGTCAAATCTGCAATGCCATGGGAGAGGAGTTACTTCTTAAAATGTGTATGAAATTAAAAGGGAATTGAGAGAAACTGTCCTCTAAGAATGGAGTTATTCCTTTGTCACTGTGATGATCATTTAACTAGTTTCATTTGTAGCAAAACCAAAAACCGTACAGAAAATTCAAACTGATGTTTGAACGTTAGCAATATATACTCAGATATTTTGTTATGCTATCTGTCTAGGAAAATTTTTTTTCTTACTTAAAAAAAAAGGAATGAAGAGATGTCTGAATTTGCCTAAACCTGAGGGTTTCACTTAAACAAATTGAAACCAAATAATGTTTAGTCCCATAATAACAAATTTTGGGTTAGGCAACGAAAATTGAATGTTACTGACTTTGATTTTCTGCTTTTAATTCTGTTTTTAAACCATTGGTTAAACTTTCTAGTTTACAGGTGACCTTTCCCCTTACCCCCACCCCCCAGTGCATTATATGTATGGCAATCAAATAGGTTAATTTTTTAAAAAGGCACGAATAACCTATGCCCTTAAGGTGCCTGTGACTGGGGTACTTGATTCGGCCATTAGTGTGGGGTCAGCTGCACAATTCAGACCTCAGTTACTACATCCTCCAAATATGTGAAGAATTTGGGACTGGAACTTAAGTTTCAGTCCCTTTCAAATTCACAATTTTTCAGAAAAGTGAGGAAGCAGTCATGCACTGCAGGGTGAAAAGAATCCTTTGGAATTGAAAACCTCTGAAGTTAACATTAGTCTTTTTCCAGTTATTTCTTCAATGAGTTTTAGACCAGACCATTTCATAGTCTTTTGACATTCTTTATGGCTATCTGGTAAAAGTACAATATAACAGAAATGTGGTATCATTGGCAACATGCTGAGAATGATGCAGTAAGCACAAGGTTAGAGAGGCTCCTTTCTTCTGTTTCAAGAACCATTTCCAGCAGAAACCATGGGAATCTGATATGAAAACCAGAGTGCTTTCTGCAGAACAATAATTATTAACAGATTTTTGCAATAAAGAATACATGTGGCGAGTTCCAAAGAAGACAGACTAGGCCAATGGCTGAAACTTTAACTAGTAATTGTTACCATCTCCTTCCTGCCATTGCCTCCCACACCAACCACTAAAAGCTAAATTTCTTTGTGGGAACTCAGGGCAGCAAATCCAAGATTTTTTTTTAAACTACTTGATTTATTTGCATTTTTGTGAATTTTAACAAGTACTATTTGAACCAGTCGTGTGTTCAAGCTGTTGCTAATTCCTTGAGGAAGATCTCCCTCTGAAAGTAGCTGATGAATTTTGCTGGTTTAAAAAAAGTAAAACTAGGAATTAGACTATTTATAGCTCTAGTGACTAAGCATATAGATGGCAATAGTCATGTGTGAGAGGAATCTCAGGATGTGAGACCATCTGGTGCTCTGTGAAAGAGGCCAAAGGCAGTTTTCAGTACACATCTGTAGACCATCAGGTCATGCATATCCCTTCCAGAAAGAAGAGCTGCTTTCCTAAAATTTGCTTCTTTCCAGAAATGAACATTATGTTATTAGAGTGCTATCCACATAGGATGTTTTGTCTATCTGGTAGCACAGAGTTTAAGGATGTGGCTTACTTCTTTTAAAAAAGGTTTAGAACTGAGTGAATTTGTATATGCTCTTAGAATAGAGCACAAATTAGTATTAGAGGTTTATTCATTGCATTTATAGCATAAAGTCAGATGTTGCAGCTCTTGATGTGTGTCTGCTAGAGATAACCTATTAGAGATTGAGTCTAAAAAAAATTGATTATTTTGGTTTTGTAACACCAGAGGAAGACATGAAATGTGAGATTTCCATTCCTTTGCCTTCGTCTGACTAGGTTTTTATTACTTTAGCTTTTTAGTTTTAGTTGGATCTGCTAGATCTTATTTTGAAAAACCAAGTGGAAAGAATTATGTAAGAAATAATGTTTCTTCCAGCTGTGAATGGAGGACTTAAAAAAAGCAATAGTAGGAATGGTTGTCAATTTTCTATCAAATATGTTTTCACTAGTAAACTGTGATTTATTTAAATGTGTAATTGGCAAAGAATATAGCTATATATATTTATATATATTTTAAAGGGCTTGTGATACCATGCAGTAACTTGTTACAGAGCCTTGTCTTCTTCCTTTCTAACTCATTCAGCTTGCTGCTGTGGAGCCTTGGCTTTCAGAACTTCACATCTAGGGAATATCTGCAATCTGTTTTAGGACTGGAGATTGCTAAACTGCCAAGAATGGCTTACTGGTTTTAGTTCCTCCTTCAGGTGTGGTTCTAAGGATGTCCTGGTCCCTGGGACTCAACTTCTCAGCTGCTCATGCTTTCATACGGGTGAAAAACCATAGCTAACCCTGCACTCTAGTTTGCTCCATTATAAAAGCAGCATGTCCTCCCCAGTATTTCTTCTGGGTATTCTGTTTTCCTTTGGTTCCTTTAAGTGTACAATAGAAATGGCAGGAACATCCATCAAATGGCAATGCTTAGCCCTCTCAAAATTAGGAGGGAAAGAAAGTTATCTTTCCACTTAATTTTTTTTCTTGTTTTTGAATTCTAGATAGTGTAGATAGAGTTCAAATTCTACTTAGACAAAAAAGTAAAACTTGTGGGCAAAAGATGCACTTTTATTTTACTCCTTTTAAGTAGCTCAGTTCAAACTGCTAGACAGGTTTTATAGCACAATTCCTGTATTTTTGTATTGTGAAACAGATTAGAACAACAAGTTGGAGTTTGTATTTTAGCATGGGTATAATTCTGTGTCTCAAAGGGGGAAGAAAAAAAGGGCAGAAAGCAGCTTGTTTTCAGGTTCTTCCTTTGAAGGGTTGAAATGTATTATTTTATGGAGTATGTTTTGCAATGTTACAGTCTTTTGCCCTAAGCCCTCTGGAAACTCTGTGCAGCTCTGTTAGATAGACAACCATCTTAGATGAAGTTAAAATCTCCTGTATGTGTATTTCTGTTGCACAGATCTCTTATACAAACCTGTATTTCTTTCTTTCTTATCACATGAAATGGTGGAGAAGATTTGGTGACTTTGGTCATCACCTTCATCCTCTAGCAGTATGCACGTAATATGCTGAAGGAAAAATATGCCAGAGTTTCATTCCACTGATGTTTCTGGCCTGTGAGCACTATTCCAATCAAAATACTGTCAGAGAACCCAGTTCTATTATGTATGTATTCATTGGAATAAGTTCACATTGTGCCACTGAACTCCACAGTCTATTCAAAACATTTTCATAATAAATTAAAAAGCAATAGAATGCTGGGAAATATCAGAAATTAAGTAACTTTTACCTGTGACAAAGAAATTACATGCATTTCTTGAAAGAGTTATGTACAAGTTTTTCTCAGTGAGTTTATAGTGACTGCATTACACACATATAGTGAAGGAGGAATTAATTGTGTCAGCCACTGAGTAGCAACCAAAATCCCACAGGAGTAAGAACACCATTTAGAAGCGCCCATCTACAGAGTAAACTCTAGAATTCTCTATAATTGGCTTTGTATCTTGCCAAGTGCATCTATACAGGACTTCTCTGCACTGCAATGTACTCTCTGCTTTCCTGTTGCAAGGAGATCACCTAATGCTTTCGTGTTCATTGAAATCATCCCGAAAATTTCCTTTGTTGCTTAATAGAACAGGAGACTCTGGTGAAAATCTTGCCTTACCTGAAGAGGGCTTATCTTAATTCTTGATGAAATGCAGTTTAGTTCTTCAGGCTTTACCTTGTGTGTTTTGTCTGTTCATGCCTGACTGGACATTTAGCCAAGTTGACTTGGAGACTCCTGGGCAGTTTGTACATTCTGCAAGAGCTCTGCTCTGTCCATGGAATTGTTGTTAGAGACAAGCAAGGTGCATCACCTGCCTGAACATCAGTTTCTAGAATATTACTGGGACTCTGTCTAAACAGGAGACTGAACCTGTCAGGGCCTAGAACAAGCAGCGAGTAGCTCTGAATCCTGGTGCCTGTGCTGTTTCCCAGTGTCATTGTGGTTATATAATATCATGCCTTCCTGCACCCCTCTAGTGTTTCATCCATCCAGGATGTTGAGTAAACATTAGATCTGCCTCCTGCATTTACTACCAAAGACAAAAGAACAAACAGACCCTCTGATCATATTCCCAGAGGGACTCCAGTATTTTGCTGGGCTGCCTTCCACATAGTCATTCAAATGGTGAAAAGCCCAAAGAACATATTGTTTCTTTTTGGGGGCTTTCAATTCCCTGTCCACTGTGCTGGGGATTTTCATCCCCAGGAAACCTCAGAATAAAGGAAGCCAATCAACCATCTGCTGAACAGCATGTGCAACACACAAGGTTCTCTGACCTTGGACAAAATCTGTCTTGATTCCGGGGAATCTCACACAGTCACAGAGAGTTTGCAGGAGTGGTCTGCTTCCCAAGGTATTTGCCCAGGGCTTTGGTACTACACTGCACTCCAAAGCTTTTTTTCCCCCTCCTCAGGTTCCTTTGGGCTACAGACACCTCCCTGCTGTCTCAGCACTGTTTTCAGCAGGATACTGGCTAATGACCAACAAGTGAGGGTCAGGAGGG
The DNA here is from genome assembly GCA_013398055.1 of Ifrita kowaldi. Taxonomy (NCBI): domain Eukaryota; kingdom Metazoa; phylum Chordata; class Aves; order Passeriformes; family Cinclosomatidae; genus Ifrita; species Ifrita kowaldi. The sequence continues at coordinate 35,869 of VZRS01010054.1, read as the reverse complement.
CGGTATATTTCCACTGAATGTTCCAAGACTCCTCTCAGGAGCCAGGCCCATGCAGCCCAGACTTAGGTCTATATTACTGGGTACCACCATTGCTTAGTAGCAATTAATACCTTACCTGTCTTCCTGTACATAGGCTAGAAAATGTACATCTTCACAGAGGCAGCCAACATACACACACAGACGTGAAAAACAGCATTATCTGGTGGATCTTCCCTAGGCTCTGAAATACACGAGATGCCACATGAAGAGGCAGCCTCTGATTTTGTCATCCCCTGATAACAAGACAAAAAAATACCTCTCTTTTCTTCCATGTTCCTCTTGAAACTGCTAAGTCTTCATGTTGTCTGACAACACTTAGAATAACTTAAGCCAAACTGTGCCAAAAAAGGTTAACATTTGTGTTTGCACCTTACAAGATGCTTTGCTCTCCCAACCCTCAGTTGGTAGCCCAGTACCATTTTCAAGTAATTTTTCATCAGATATTTTGCCTTTTGTAGCTGAAATACAAACCACTAGTGGGACCAAGTTCTGCCTCAAAGACACATTGTTGCTCCTTCCCCTATACCACCTCTTCTGTACCCACGTGTTCCCACAGCCCTGTTGTTCATGTTTTCCACTGCAGCCAGGTAACCCAGCCCAAGCGATGTTTGTCACAGCTCCAACAGAAAACTTTTCTGCCCTTATTGATAGTCAGATCAGAAAGAATGAAGTGAGATTCAGCTGACTGCAGGAAAAAGATAAATAATCTTCTTAAGGTCCTATGGCCTTTAGCCAGTCTGGGGTCTAATAAGGAGGGATCAAGCCGCAGTGCCTGACCCTATATCCAGCACCTCTAGCACTGCTGCTGCTATAGGTGAATGTGGCCATCCCTGAGGACTGGGAGCTTAGCCAGCACTTGGCAATGTCTGTATGCTGCTCCTGTCCCATCTGCCTCTCCCCTCTATCACATCTGGAGAGGTCCCATATGCCCTGCTGAAACTCTCACAGTTACAGTGCCCTGGTGATTTAACTTTTCATGTGCGAAGGAAAGATTTTGAAATCTCAGGTGTTAATACATTTAATGGTGGACATCACTGTATAAACTTTGGCTGGTTAAAAACAGGTCTCCCATATACACAGTAAAGGCAAATAAGAAATAAAAGCTATTTAGTAATGAAAAAAATGATGATAGATGGCTCAAGTCACATGCATAACTGCAGTCTACTGTAACAGTTCCAAAAATCAAAAAGGGGTCTCTTCTTTTCAAAAATAGAATTGTCTTTAGTACAAACTTTTAATTAAACAATCAATTGCATTACTTTTGAGCATAAAAATGGATTTTTAGTTAAAAGAAAATGTCTATTTTATTTGTGTAAGACTTATCAGTCTTATTAATATTTACAGATATATACATAATTTAATATATAAATATCCAAACTATTGTTTCAAACACAGGTCTTAGTAAGCGTGAATTTATTTAAATTGTTTTAATTAATTCAGTTGTTACTTATGTTGGTTTCTCTCACATTAATTTTAAATGTGTGTAGGTGAGTCCAAGTTTGGAGCAGTACACCAAATAAAGAGATTCACACAGACCCATTGAACACAGTTGGCATTTCTTGTTTCCAACAAATAGTTTTCAATTTTCCCAGGACATTCTACCTCCTCCTTGCAGAGTGGTTTGGCCACGATTTCTAGTTGTGTGAGTCAGATGTTCTTCCTTTTCCATAGCCTCCCACTTTTGTATCAATCTGTTCCAGATTCATGGAGCAAAGAAATATAAAGCATTCGAGAACTGAGTGATGTAATGAATTATTCTAAATTTTAAGAAGAGTCTTTTAATCTCTGAAAATAAACTGGCTAGTTTGTGAATTGAAAGTGTACAGCTACCAAAAAGCAAACACCAGATATTTTTTTATACTAAGAGATTTTCTTTCTGTAAGTATGAATTTTAATTTAATAACTTTCCAATCATCTTCTTGGAATAGATTTTAAGGCACAGATGAGACATTTAATTAATTTTTTCTATTCCCTAGCACACAGAAATCTAGTTTAAAAAAAAAGTAACTCTAATGACTCCCTTGCATCGAATAGTCAGACTAGAGGGGCCAGCACTGAAGCCAGATGAATATTTCTTTTCCCACACTCGTGAAAGCAAAACCTTAATTACAGACGAATTATTATTGCAGAATGTGTTTCCCCTAATATTCCCCAATGCAGTACGTGTTTGGATAAAAGAAAACTGAACAAAGCAATTTGACCCCTTCTGCTGGCTACAGGGCCAGTCCTTCAGCTTGTTAGTTCCTTAGAAACCCAGCTAGTCTGACCACAATTAGGTAGATCCAAAGAGTACCAGGAATGTACTGGCTTATTGCAGCTTCATTGCAAAAAGAAACCAGATAAGTAATGAGGGGAAAGTGCACTAGCAGGAATTTTGAAAAAGGAGGGATTTGGCATCCAGTGGCATTTTTTTCAATTTCTTAAAATATGCCATCCGAATAGAGACTTGGAAATAAGTAGGTAGACTGATTAACTCTACCTCAGAAAAAAGTAGTCTGGCTTTTGACATGTTATGCCTGTGTCTGTTCTAATGAGGAACTCTGAAAGCTCTTCCTTCAGAGACTCAAAAAGCCGCAGCGAGCAGTGGAGAGCATGACACTGCCTCAGGGAGCCAAGCCCTGAGGCTAATGACAGACATCTGCCTCAAATTAAATAAACATGCTGGAAATGAATGAAAACAGATGTTTTTTAAAGTCAAATATATGGCTGAAATCTTTCCAAACTCATAGGAACTTTGCTCTTAATGTGTGATTCCTGTGTACTCAGAACTCTGCCAGAGGCGTCCCACTCCAACAGTCTGTTCCAAGACCCTACAGGAAGACATTAAATACTGAATTTCTGATTCTTCCAGAGTATTTGGAAATAGCAAATTTCAAAACAAAATCTATTGGAAAAGTTGTGACATATTTCTGCAGAAAGATCTCTTCTTTATTTATTTGGAAGCGTGTGAAACAAACCTCTAACCCTCTTTTGGTATATAGCCTACCTTTATTCTGCCAAAGGAAGTACAAGTCCCGAGCCCAGGTGAGCTGGGAGCCTGATGTGCTCTAGGTACCTGCATTGCTTAACATAGGCTTGGTAACATCTCCTTCAGGTAAGGCACTTCTGTGTAAAAGACTGACTCGTGGAGCAGCATGGCACCCTGGCTGGCAGCTGACACTGCTGCAAGGTGTGAGGGGGTGTGCAGTGGCAGCCTTGGGCTGAGCAGGCGTAGCTGTGCTTGTGTTCAGGGAGCTGGATACACAGTTTCATTATAAAGACATACTTACGTTTAAACCACTATATAAGCAGAGCTGTCAAAGTGTAGTCTGAATATGTGGATAAATGTTTATACCTAACAGATGTCACTTCAGGAGAAGTCAACATAATTCCCACCAAGAAACCCTGTGCAAAAAGCCCACAAAAACAGATTCATACCCTCAAAGTCAACAAAACTAGACCTTCTCAAAACAAATCTCCAAGCTGAGAGTGGTCTGTATCTATGATGTTTTCATTGGCAAAAATGTGCTGGATGATTCCAATTATCACAATACTGCATAAAGACAGACATCCTGTAAGCAGTCAGGCTCCAGAATGTCTAGCATGTAGATAGTCTCAAACACTACCTGAAATAATGCTCAGAAATGAACAAAGAGAGTAAACGCCATGCATTCTTTATGGTTTGCATCATCAGGCAAACAGACACGTCTTCCACCATCATTACTAAACCACATTGCTTTAAAATTTAGTAGCTTAGAAAAGAGTACTTGAAATATTACAATCTCAGTTTTAAGAGGCCATGACTCTGCAAAACTAACCCATATTAGTATCATGTTAATTGTACTATCTCGTACCATATTTGTATATGCTACCAAAAGGATTTAACAGCCTAAACCAGAGACTTATGACTTCTGACCAGCATCAAAACCAAAGGCATTGAAATTATTTGAGAAATACTTTGTTTATGTTATTTCTATCTCAAGTAAAAGCAAATATGACTGTCAGAAATGCTTTGGGGACAATAATCACTTTTCACAAAGTGATCATGATTATGAAATCTTGGTAGATTCCAAGAGTTTAAAGATAAATACCTGCTCTGCATTTAACACCACCCTCAAGTTTTAAGTTTTTAGCTGTCCCTGCCTCTGAACCCAAACTAATCTTCAAGTAGTTCAGCACTGTACTGATTATCAATAATATTCCATAAAGTACTTCCTCCCTGTGGTAGTGCATGGTAGGAAACAATGAGATGTAAGGGTATTTAGTATTCTTTCCCTACTACCAGACCACTAACAAGGAGCATGTGTTTATATTTGTTCTTAGATTTCAAGGTATTTTGGAGAAAGCAAACCAAAGTAATTATACTAACAAAACTATTTTTTTTTCAACTGAAAAACACTATAAAAGGAAAGTAGAGGTCTAAGTGGTACTGTCTTTCATTCTCAGATAAGGAAACTGGGTCACAGGGAGCTAAGTGCCTTGGTCAAAGACACCTGCAAACTTTATCTGTCAGTTCTGCTGACAGCTATGATGCTTTTGTTTATATGTATAAACACATATATCTTTATATTGCTGTAAGGATAAGTCATATCTCTTTCCATATTGGTTCAGCTCAAAAGTAGCTGTGAGAGCCATGATCTTTTCTCACAGTTTTGTAAAATGTCCCATGAGATAGAAATAGTATTTGATTGACTGTAGTGACACGTCAAAGCAAGTGGCATGAAGTCATGTGCACAATAAGCAAAACTTCTGGGTCAGTGGAGAAAAGCCTTTTGCGAAGGGATTGAAATCAACAAATACGTGTTGATGTGGAGATTAGACAAAGTTTCTCTCCCGTAGGAGACAATGGCTAAAGGTTACATGACTTTAAAAGTTCCTCTATTAAAATAGAAAACTGTGTTCTCTTATTGTCACAGCTGAATACATCCCAGATTTAGCAGCTGTTCCATATTCTAATACTTGAGATTTCGCTGCATTTTTTGATAAATATTAGAAAATTAAGTTCGTATTTTTATAAACTCCAGTGTGTTTAGAGGTTATGTACTAGATAGTATACTATCCATAGCTCCCACATCTCACTGTGTTTCTGGACATCTTTAGTCATGGAACTGTCTAACCAACAAAAGAGATAAGACCTGGAAGACCACCTGATTGTACAAATACTTATTGTTACACTGAGATCTGTTTCTGAGGTAAACATGCTTTCATCTCTCTGTTCTAGTGTCCTAAAATAACCGCTGTGGTCATGTCAATATTCATTTATGAATCTGTGTGAATACATTTTTAAAACCCCGAATTTCACTTTACTGTGCTTTATCAACTTTGATAGAAATTTAGGGTTCACAAGGAATGCAGAATTGAGATATGGTAAGCTTTTAGTAAGGTAGATAGAGAGCAGCTTCTCCCTTTCTGTTTTCATTTCGTTGTTATTTTTCTGCATAAAGTTTTATTTTCCATGACACAAAATTAACTCTTTTGCTGTTTATTTCTATCTTCTTACCAGTAGGCATTAAACTCTAAAATGTGTCTCTAATGCAGTTTGGTTGTAAAATCTTTTATGTGTAAGATGTTATATGCAGATTATAGGACATATGAACTGTAACATTCAGAAATACCATATTTTGTGTCATGTATAGAGCAGTGTGTATATGTATTTATATATATACATACACACACACACACATATACTTGCCACATACATATGTGTATGAATAAATATGTATGCACCACACAAGGGAAAAAGCTCAATTAGGAATGAATGACACCCCTTCGTTCTAAAGAAGGATTACTGCTCAGTGCTAAGGAATGTAACAGTCCTATTCATAGCAATTTCTGACACAGCGTTTAGTATAACCATACACAGACATAACAAGCAAAAGAACTGGAAAATATTTGTAAAGTTATTAAGTGCTAATAAAGCTGATAATGAGCACAACGACCACAGACATTATGCAACACGGAGTAGTAAGGTCTGTTTCTAAAGGATGTGGTTTGCAAGGGTTAGAGTAGAATTTTTTTTAAGGGGTAGCATTACTCAGCAAGTTTCATATGTTGGAGTCAACTCTTTTTCATTTCTCTGGGGATTTTAGATGCTGAATTTCAGCTTGTCATAGGGATTATACCATTCATGTTTGTTTTTTAAATTAGGGAAAGGACATTTTTTGGAGAAAAAAGAGACATAATAGTAATAAAAGCAACAATAATGATGCCATGAACTATTTCAGTTCTGTAGTTTAAAATAATTTAGAAATGTGATTTGTTCCATGGCAGATGAGGTATTAAAGGCAACCCTTCAGCTAAGTAGATGGAAAAGGAGAAAAGGAACGAATGACAAGCTATTCAACTTTGCCTGAAAGAAAAATATATCATCAGGCTGCAGTCTCCTGCCTTGCTCCGTGGTGCACTGAAGACAGTTTTTGGCTCCTCGGACAAGTCATTGCCACTTGACACAAATCACTGCAGACAGCAACCCATGTTTTGCCGAGTGTTTCCAGGGAGGACCGTGGGACAGAGCATGTTGCCGCTTGCTGTGAGTTCTTGCTTTCTCCTTCCTCTTTATCATCGTGTGGGCACAGAACCAAGGTCTGGGCATTTCGCCATTCCGTAGCCTGCGGGCTGTGCTGTTCCGTGCTCGCACCGCGCCCTGGCCGCCGCGCGTGTGCGTGTCCTGTCCCCGGCCATCGGCACCGCTGCGCCTGGCAGCCGGCCCTCGGCACCCGGGGCTCAGCCAGCGCCCGTGCTGCAGAGGCGCTGCTGGGCACCGGCTTCTTTGTAGCCCTGCCAGGGAGTGGCCGTGTTTCTGGCCCATCCTGGTGGCCCTCCTCAGCCCCAAGCCCCACGCCTCCGTGCCTACCCCACATCTGAAGTAGTGCCATGAGCTGCACCTCCTCATTATGCTCAAGCTTCATTCCCATGTTCCTCCCCTGCCCCAGGTCTCACTCCTTCGTCCCTGCCTTGCCCCTGGAACACTGCCTTGCCATCTGCCTTCTTACCACACCTGGTTCAAACCATCCTCCCAGCCCCTAAGCTTTACCCCACCATATTTACTCTGCTTCCAAAACAGCAGGAGGCCACAACTCCCCAGTGCTGCCCTGCCTGTCCTACCACCTCTCTCAGCCCAGGGCCCCGAAGCTCCGTGCTGCACCCCACCTGGCACCACACCTCCTCCCAGTATTCCCGGTTCCATGTCTCCTGTCTCCCTTTTCACAAACTGTGAGCTCAGTCCCGCTGCCCTATGTCATGTGCTTGGTGGCACATATAAAACTGAACACAGATACTGTCCAAACCTTACTAATTTGTGGTTTACTCTCTTAAGATGAACACTGAGTTTATGCTTTACTGAGTGTAGAAATCTATTTGTTAATCTGTAAGATAGGCATGAAATGAAATGCAGGATAAGATTTCAAGTATGACAACTCTCAGATGGTTCCTGGAATGGCAGGGCTCTGCACTGACCTGTTGTGACTCACTCTCTATATCTTCTGTAGCTGATTTCACATGATTAAGTTCTTTCCATATTTTACTTTTTATGGCCTGATCCTCTTAGACTTAGACTGAGTCCACTGAGAATTGTGGTCATCATTATTCCTAAACTACAAAAACTCTTAAGCTACAAGAGATCTATCTTTCTGAATTTCTTCTTATCATTATGGAATTAAGTAAATTTGACATGTTTTTCCTAATTTTCTTTCCTTTTTTTCCCCTGTCTGCTTAAGTAAATGAAAGTGTGAAGAAGGAAGTCCTTTCTAGTTTCAGATTTGATATCATAACTAAGAGAGTTCTTATATACTGTCTAAGCACATATATTTTTGATCATCAGAAGAAAACAAAACCATCTTTATTTCTGGCGATAGGATGTCTGACTTTGACATATACCAGGAAAACAAGTACTTTGTTTTCTCATCTGTTTTTGACATGTCCTTATGTTACTTTAAGTTACTTATTTATATTGAGGATTGTCAAATCAATCATTATGGTCTGAAGTGCAGTTCCAGTGGTGTCTGGATCCTTCTTATTAAATAGATATAGTCAGAGTCTTAAAATTCAAATGCAAATCCACATCTCCTTCAAACTCTGAGACTCAGTTGGCGGAGAAGAGTTTCAGTGAGACAGACATACAGATACACAGACATACAGATATACAGACTGTCCTTGAGAGAGTAAATAATATATTTTTATTTTACAAAAACATACCTGGAGTAAAAATTTCAATTTTACTTATAGTGTTTCATTAGTGCATTGAGAACATTTTTGTATTAACAGAGATATTTAATGAATGTTTAACTCTTAAAATAATTCAGCTGCAGACTTACTAAAACAGTGTAGATCCATGTCAACTCACCCAGTAATGCAAGAATCAGAATGGAGAACACCATCACTGAAATTTATTTTCATCACAAGTGAAATATTGACATTTTCATAGAGTTCAAAAAAAATAAGAACCAGAGTGCCAAAATACTGCATTTTGACATCGTCAGAAACCCCCCCCCATTGAAATATTCACGATTATAAAACATTAATATCAATTTGCTTACATTTCAAATTGATTCAGAATGAAACAGTATTTCCTTCAATATCTTCAGGGAGATGGAGTTCGAGGAGTTTTCATTTTCTGCATTGTCTAATAAAACATTTCAGTTAAAAACTCATTAAAATGCAGCACATGAATATTTCAAAGGGCCCCATCCTTTGCAAGTTTCATCAGTTGCATCCTGCAAAAAACAGCGCTGGGTCTGATGCCAGAGATGAATCTGCAGCATCTGCAGTGAACTGAGTGCCATCAGAACTGTGTGTAAACATGTGTTATTAGTTTGGAAAGACATTTTTGTCTTTACAGGGAAAATACAACTTCTCAGAAGCCAACATTACTTACATATGGTTCCTCAAGCCTTGCTTCTCCTACTGTGTTCAGATAGCAATGTCCTGCAAATGGCAAAGCAGATAATGGTTGTGATCACCCTTAGTGTATGTCTGAAAAGGGGGCACGTCTTATGTTAGCACCACCTCCCCCATCTGAGGCACCTTCTACATCTGGTTAAGTTAGTCAAGTCAATGACTCAATATTGTTATGACTTTTTCAGGGCTCCATACATAACATGATATAAACATTTTGTATTTACTGCTAATAATCATTCATCAGATTGTTATTTTTGGCAGTCATGATCTTCCCAGAGGAATAAATAATTGCATTAAATTGCAAAAGGCTGGACTCTGTACAGTATAAATGAAGGAGAGTTAACCCACTTTTATGGGTTCACTTCATTTTCATTTTAAGCCATGATCAGGGAAGACTGGAGCAGCTGCTTCCTAATGTATACACATTAGAGATGATTGTTAAGTAAATATTTTGTAATGTGAAGATACTGCATAGCTCCTTCCTGCATTGTTTACAGACTTTCAGACCCATTGACTTCAGACATTTTTACACTGTTTTCTAGGTCAGTCAACAGCTAACTGGAAGAGGGAGTAAAATGATTACTGGCAAATCTGGGAATGGAATAGCACTGTAACAGCAAATTGTAGAATGGGAAAGAAAAATATTAGTAGGCTAATTCTAGGGGCCGTTAATAATCCACAGGATGATGACAGAATAACATTTTTACTGTCAAACAGATATCCTGCAGGAAAAACCTTGATCAGATCACTTCGATCAACACCGATCGAGATTCCACTGTTCATGTTTGGCATCCTCTTAAAGCCTTAGAGCAGAGCAATTAGCACAGCAAATACATTTTATACAGTTTGAGAAATGTATATTCAGTTACATTACACAAGGTTATTAGATTTTGGACCAGATGCTATGTTTCTAAAGCACAATGACTTGGAGGAGCTGGAGCATCATGAATCTTTCTGTTCCCTTTCAGAGAGGCAAAGTCAGGTCCTGGAATGTATTCTGGGGCCTCTTCTCTGTCTCATAAGGACCCTTGCAGCAGGGCAAACATTTGTCTTGTGTTGTGCCCCATCACTGCACAGATGAAAATACTGTTTAGACGAGATTGGTGTTGGCTGCCTTTTCTGGTAAGGTGGCTGCTTGACTGCAATGGGGAAACGGCATTATGTAACCCACTACTAATTGGAATTTCAAGGGAAGATAAGTTCTGATTGTTTGGGTAAGCACAGTGTAATTTATTGCTTTATAGTATTACAGCTTAGCTGTTCTACACATATTAACGAAAATGCAGAGAATATAGACATAATGTGACTTCTGAGCCTGTAAGAGCCTGTGGCACCTGTCTGCTAGGAAGCACGGACACAACTCTGCTAACTGCATGAACTGCTGTGCATTTGTGAGGTGGACAGAGGGGTAATCTTTTTGCAGTCATTTTGCCTTTTGCATTCTGCTGTCTTGCTTACCTGCAGTGGTGCCTCTCAGTAACAGGCTGCCTAGAGTTCTACTGGAAGTAGAGGCATATATACAAGGTTCATTTTTAATGCTTTACTAAGCATATTTGTCCACTTCATCTCTTATTACAACTGGCTTCTGTCAGTTGTAATTTTTGTAGAACTTCCAGCCTGACAGTTCCAGAGACATTTTCTGTCTGTCCAATAGGCTGTAACTACAGGGCTACTCCAATTTAGACCACCTGAACTGTGCAAGCCCTTTTTGATGGGGCTGTGAATCAGAGTGAGTCAGTCTCTATCACTCTTTTTTCCTTTTTCTACTTTTCATTCGTTTTCTCTTTTTCAACATTGGTGTAACAGGCTAAAAACAGATTAAATAAACCACAAAAGGAGTATATTAGAGACAAAAAAGGGAACGTATTGCGTATTCTATTGTCTGTCCTCTTTACACTGCTTCCTTTCAGAAGAATGAAACCATGCAATGACTCTGACCATCTCTCATTGTGCCTGGGCCACCCATTTCTATGAAACAAAGCACAGATGATTAGTTTTGCATTGTCTGCTCGTCTGTCCATTGTCTGCTCATAAATCCACCCCTCCTTACTGCTCTTTCAGCCATTCACATTCATGCTGAAGGTTCACAGTATTGTGACTTAACAATTCACATTTCAATTTAGAGAACTATACAAGGTACATGTGGCCATGTAGCCAACTGGTAACCAAGCAGTTTGTTATGTTTGCTTTCAGGAATGCCCTGTAACTCAAAATATCTGGTCACCTGTATTCTCACAGTGCCACTACTTTCAGGCTAAGTGTATGGTCCCAGCATACTTGTAAACAGGCCTATTCATCCCTGGAAGAGAGGCTGGCAAGTGGGTAGGCCTGAGTCAAAATAAATTGAGGCACCAATTATGATGTTTAATGAAGTTTTTAACTATCAGTTATTCAACTATAGTTTTAAACTATTAATATAGTTTTATTTGGCAGGCTCTGATATTATTGTGTCATCATTTTTTAAACACAGACAACACAGGAAATTATCTCCTCAATGTTATTTACTATATGCAGTATGTTGACAATTACAAGCTGATTTGTGCTGCAAGCCATACACTAATCAGATTTACAAAATCACAGGGCAAGAAATGCCTGTGCTTTTTATCAGCAGCAAGTTGATTACAGAAATTTATCAATTTTTTGCATCCATTTTACATGCAAGAACACTTGAGTATTTCTGTTTACCAGTGTGGAATGTTTATTATGAAACTGTCCATTCAGTATTTGTTTTCAGACTCTTATCGTTGGAAAATACCAGTAAAACACTTGTGATCAGCCATGTCACATCTGAACAGACAAGTCTGGTTTAGACCTGGTCATCAGTGAAGGAGAAAAGAGGTTAAAAAAACGCATTAGTTGAAAAAGACAACATAAAAGGAATTAGTCAGTGTCGTTTCATAAACAGAAGAAACAGATGAATGAGTCATTATTCAATTAGTTTCATTTTAGGAGGAAAATGTATACACAGTAACTACTGTAATAGACGGTGAGTACCTCAGCAGTTGTTACCATGTAGTCTGTACTCTGAGAACTTCAAAGACTGGATGGCATCAGTAACTAGCAGTAAGGCTTGTTCAAAGTCCCTGGATAAATATGCACAAACCACAGAAAACAGGGACACTCTGACAAACGTGTTTCCATCCCTGGAGAGGTTCAGGCATGATGTGTGACAGCTACAGAATTAATTTGTTGAGACATCAGGAAGGGCAGCAAATATTGGCAACCAGTGTATGTTCTTCTACATCTCCCTTTCTCCTTTATCGCAGTGAGAAATGACAGATGAGAATCGTGTTGAATACCTGCTTTCAGTTTTGTCCCCAACCCTAACTGTTCTGTTGCTTAATATTTCCCAATCCTTCTGAATGTTTCTTAATAGACAGACAGGATTTAGTCCATTTCTGTATTTTGCCACTGAAATAACGACTAGGAGCAAGATTAATGAGATTTCTGAATTCATTCTATCTATAATACTCATTCTTACTTGTAAGTAAGAACCAAGAAATAATCGCAGGAGATTGTCTGAGAAACTTTGCTGTCTGCACTCCTAATGTCTGTTTTCTCTCTGATGACTCAAGCACTTAATATCCTTGTCCTGAGGCATCTCTCCTCTCCTCCTTAACTTTCCTGTTGCAGGAGCTTTTGCTTCTGACCATGGAACTTTTGAGACATCAGTTGTTTTGTTTTCTCTGTCTCACCAAATTTTCTGTACTACACCTAGCACTCTTTGCCACATGATATATAGAGATGGAATCTAAAGAAAAATGGACAACTGCATGAAAAATAAAACTCTTTAGCCACTATTAAAGAGCTACTTCACTGACCACTAGTAGACAGGAAGTGAGATTTACACATGAGGATTTCTAAATTATAAAAACTTGCAACAAGCATGAGTATGAGCAATGTGGAACTTCCTTCCAGTTACCAAAATTACAGATACTTCCGAAAACCTGAAGTGTTGTAGAATACTAAAATACCAGCATTGGGTTCTCATGGAAAAGCCTGAAAAGCAAGTTGCAACATGAAAGACGTGACTAGTGGCTTGATTTACAAACATAGTCGCAGAAGAGTTTTTAAAATAAGGTATAAAGGAACACAATACCATGTTTGGCAACTAAGTATCTTTACACTTTCAGTTTCAAACAAAGGTTTTAGGGCATTCCACAGCAACACAGACTGAAACACAGAATACAGCTTGTTAATATGGGTAAGAAAACTTACAGCTATTTCCAACAGGTCTGATCAGATGCCGTTTAACAGGCTGCATCCATGGCATGCATTGTTATACCATGGCTGAAACACTATTTTCTTTGGCCCCCAGTATTTGTTTCATAACCCTCTTAGAAGAAGAGTGATAAGTAATGCAGACCACACATGCTAAAGTTCTGTGGGTTATGCCTTTTTTTCTTTTTAAAGTATCAGATACACATTGGAAATATACTTCCCTGGGACCTCGTGAGAATGGAAATTGCATTATTCTGTGGAAAAATGGCATACGAAATTCTTGTGTTTATTAATGATTTTCAAAATAATTCAAGGAGATCTGGCTCCAGCTGTGACTCCTGATGATGTGGATGTTGAAGCTTCTTTGCAGATAGCTGGTTCCTGAGGGAAACATATCACAGTTGAATGTTTTTATTAAGATTACATTATCAAAATAAAAATACTTTGGTTTTGGTGACTACTAGCCCAGTAAAAAATGGAATGTTTGAATTTTTTTTAATAAATCAGGTGAAAATAGGAAAACTGATGTACACAGGCCACTAGTTTTAAAATTTCAACAGTCTTGTTTCATGAGTACTATTGAAGTTACAACTTATATGCCATATATGTATTTTTCTCCTTACACTGAGTATGGTGCACAGCAGACCACAATCAGATAAATACAATAAACAAAGCCATTTGTGGCAAACTCAGCATACTTTTATATATATGGAGGGTGCTTTAGGAGAGTAGATGAGCACAGCTGCTGTCAGTTTACCAAGCTAAAGGCAGGACTGAGGCACAGAGGGCTGAAAATACTCGCTGGACAGCAGAAAGTCAGGCACAGAAGAAGGGGAAAACTAAGGACATATCCCTACATTTAACCCAAATCTTATGCAAATTTTTCCTGCAAGAGTGAGGGAACGAATTACCATAAATGAGTAATCATATGGGGCCCACTGTGAGTGCAAGTTTCTGGTGTGTCCTGGTGTGCTTTCAAATACTCCATTCTGAGCCATGCCAGCCAGACCACTATGACCCATGGGTTTATATGGGTTCAAAGAGAAGCCAGAAACAGTCCAGAGTCACCTTTTGTCTCTAACTCTTCTTGAACAGTTACACACCCAAAGCAATCCATCTCTAAATAGTTCTTTATATGACATGTTATTTATTTTCTGAGCCAAGTGTTGACAGAAAGCTGGATTACTTTGAGTTGGCTTTAAACAAGGAAATTGAAGCGTAAAGTTCACAGGTCAACGAGGTGAAGAGTAGCAAACTCTGTGAATATGAGTTTGTTTGATTAGCCCATAGACGTTTGTTTTGTCTTATTGCTTTACTGGCACACAGGAAGGACCATGGGAATTCCCAGATGCATCCACATCCTTTGGGTTTTACCCTCTCCTAGTTAGTGTTATCAGCAACATTATGTTTTGCAAATATGCTGCGTGGACAGGAAATTAGTATACTGCCATTGCTCATGTCAGTTTGACAACTTCAAATTTTAGTCACTAGAAAGAGGGTCAACATCCTTTTTTTAAAAAATATCTTTCCATTCTTAAACATGCAATGATTGCTGCAAAATGTTGCTTCCTCAAATAGCTGCTCAAAGAAGATATTTTTACCTTCCATCCAGAGTTTCTGCATCATACATTGCCTCATCGTTTTCTCCACTGTAATGATACACAGTTACTGGGACAAATGTAGCTCGTTGGGAACAACTAGTGGCATGCTAACTCTTTTTTGCTGTGTGAATGCTATCAAAGTACAGGAGCTATCCCATGACTTTACCCATAATGTGACAGACTAGGAATAGTGTTGTTCTATGGTTTAATCACAACAGATGAATAACAGTCCTTGGTTTATGTGCAAAGATAAAAATAAATCAAAACTGCAACAATATCTAGCCATTTATATACATTTTGCTTTACATAGGTCTCAGTGTAACACTATATCTAATTTTACCTAACACCACAATAACATTTTACACAATAAGATTGCTTATAACAAGCATTATGAACAGAGTGATGAGTTGTTGTTGCAGAAGCAGAATTCTTACTTGAAAAGAAGTCTCAGAAAAATGCAGTTCTTTAATCTTAGTAATGGAAGAATGTTAACTTCAGGGACAATACTAAAAAATTAGTTAATATTGATCTTACTGCTATTATAGGAAAATTGTTGCTTCTTTCACTTTATGTTATCGATGGAAACTTTGACACAAAGTAATTACATTTTGTGTGAAATTATATATTGATACTGGAAGTACCAGCAGGCAGATGGATGAAAGCAGAGTAGGGCTGGCCAATGACATGGAGGTCCATGCTTCTGATTTTAGAATCCAGCTACTCTGCCTAGCTGAACTTCATGCATATGTGCAGGATAAAATTTTATAAGAAAGTTTGATATGTAGCATGTAGCAATATTCTATGTCTTTTTGGAAAATGGGCAAAATTTAAATATCATGGAAAAGACTTTAGATTTCAGGATTCCTTTCTCTGAAAAAGTTGTTTATAGTATTAGATTCCAGGAATTCTTAATAGAGTAGGAATTATTTCTCTAGCTATTTCACATTTAATTAGGTTTTGCAGAACTGGACCACTGTTCTTAGCAAATATTTCAGCTATTGCACTCTTACCCTATAAATAGCTGTGTTTATAAGAATGGCTGCAGAAATTCTATGAGTTAGAGCTACTCATCTGAGAGAGTGCTGATTCAATGTAAGTTTAATGAAGATGAATAAACTGTTTACGTCAGTCATGCCATCTCATACTCTATAACACCACCAGTGACTGCTGATTCCATGACTGCATTCCACTCCTTGTTGATTTTCTTCTCATGACTAATTAAGGTGAAACATAAATTGATCAGGTAATTCATGAGAAGTCTCTGTAAAAAAAATGAAGGTAAACCAAAGGTAGTATAAAGACTGGGTCAGATAAATAACAGACATCTGTGGGCCGTTATCTGACTCAACATGACTGGCCACGTGCAGATTTTATAAAAGGGCCATTCAAACATCGGTGTTTGGAGAGCAGATTGACGATTCTTTGACAAGGGAGCCTATTGGCACTAAGCAAATAGCTAGTCACCTTTCCTCCTGCTCTTAACAGGCCAAGCAAAGCAGGGCATTCAGTATTCCCTATTCCCTTTTCAAGCAATGAAGATGCCATATCTTTAAAACTTTTTAACATGCATTGCAGTAGAACTTTGGATCATGACAAGTTGTACGAAATTTATGCAGAAACATATTATTATCCATTAAGACCCTTTTCCTGGAACTCCTGAGTAAAATAATGATTATTCTCAGGTATAGTAATTGCAGTAATAGGCCACACTGTGCAGTGAATACAATGAAATCTACAGATGGATTACTAACTTGAGTAGATTCTGTGCTGGCTGCCTGTGCTGTTGTTGGGAGCACTACATTTGAATAAACTAGATGGTCTAATGCCTTCTCTATATAAAACCTGTGTTATTTTTAGGAAGAAAAAGCAGAATAATATATGATGCTGCCCAAACCTCACTAGATATTAGCAGACTTTGTTTTAAAATACAACTGATTAATACAGAGAGAATGGTACATGCTGTTAAACCTCCACACAATAACCATCTAGACACAACAAATCCATGAAATTAGGGTGACATTTCCGCTAGAGGAACCAGTGAAAAGCAGTTCTTGGAAAGTCCAAAACTGAAAGCTGCAACAAAATTGCACTTAAGCCTCTTTGCAGACACTATAGCAAAGCGATGCTCTCTACCTGGGTTTACCATCTGGAGCTCGTAACGCGCCGCTGTGGCAAAGCACAGGCTGACAGAACTGCTCGAGAGTGACATCCAGTGGGAAATGCCCCGGGCAGCCGCTCCTACTGCAGTCGCGGCACTTTGAAAGGCCTACAGTCCAAGCTGTCTCTTTGGATTCAACACGATTATTTTTCTCTGGCACTCAGTAGCCGATTCCATTAATGTAAATTGTCCTTACGAGCATCTTGTGCTGGCAGAAAAGACTTCCCTCTAGCCCTTGTAATGATTATCCTGCTTATCTTAGTGTTGATAAAAAACACAATACTGTGCTCTCCACCCAGCTAATGAAAACATCTCATTGTTCTCATTCAGAACTAGACCTGACTCTGAAGGTTACAGATGTTTCTCCAGATTCCATGTGGTCCAACTTTATGCCTTTTGCAACCTCGCTTGATTTGGGTTTATCCTAGGTTATTCCCTTCTCTTTGCTTCTCTCAAGAATGTCTTCCATCCTTCCTCCTATTTATACAATTTACAGAACCTTACAAACCTTCCCCAGCCTTACAAATCCACATCTTACACTTTTCAATTCCTCTGAAACTCAAGCAATTCCCTTCGCTGGGTTTTTGAGAGGATGTTATGAAGAGCAATATTCCTTGTCTGTTCTCTGTATTGAGACACTCAGGCGTACTGGCCTGTCTGCTCTTTGGACCAGAGAGGGACATTAACAGTCCTGAAGCACAGATGTAGTTCCAGCTCAAGCTCTTTCACCTTATGCTACCCACACCATTTACCAGTCAGAACCCTGAGTACATCATAATTCTGATTTCCCACAAAGGTACAGCTGAAGTCTTGTCTGGCTGGGTAGGTAATGTACCGTGTGATCCTGAAATAGTGATCCTCTTGCTCTGTTCTAAAACCTTGAAATGAGTCACCTCTGAAGTTTTTTATCAAGTTCAACTCAGCAAACACTTTCCTAGGGTCAGGCTGTGCTCTAGCTTGTGTATTGACAGGAATAAAAGGGCTCTTTGTGCAGATCTCTGCATGTTTGTGTGGAAAGTGGAACAAATTAACTTTGTGGTATTATACTCTTTCCTTGAATGATTCATATGTTTGGTAAATCACAGGAAGGACGGTGGTTTGCAGCAGTAACCTAAAACTATAGAGGCAGTAAGATGTGCACACTCCAATCTTCTAGACCCCTGGCTAAGCTACTCAATAATCATTATCTTGAAATAAAAATAGAGCTTCTCAATGCATTGGAGATATCCAGAATAATTTTGTTATTAATTTGTTAAATTCAAGTGAGAAGGTTGAGAAATAGGCATCTCAAAAATCATCAAATTACTACGAAAAAAATATTGCTTATTTTGTATTTTGTGCATTTTCATCACTATATGTATAAAAGAGCATTTAAAGAGTCCAGCTGTAAATACATGGTCAGGTGGGGTTTTCTAGATGCGCAAACAGAAAAGCTAACGTGGAGTATCACAAAGAAACTAACTCAAGTCATCAGAAGGATTGGATTCTTTCCATACATAGGATAGACGTCTGCCAGTGGATCCAGTGGAGCAGTGACAGTGCTAGCAGGCTGATCAGAAACCTGGCACTGTGCTTCAGGTTGTTAGCCAGGCCCAAGGCTGTCAGAGCACTCTCAGGTGGACACTGAGGATATTGCTGACAGCAGAGGAAAGGTGATACTCTGCTTGTGAAAGGCAGTGGTAGCAGACCCAGATTTTTATTATCATTCCCCACAGTCTTAATCTTTCATGTACCTTCAGGACTTGTGCTATGGCTTGTTTATCCCCATACAACTTTCACGATCTACCCTCTTCTTCCCTGATCAGTTTTATGCCTCCCTATACCAGTTCTAGCCCCTCTTGGCTCTCAAGTTCCTACTTTTTTCAATCTTCACCTCCTTTTTTCAGCCATTTCCTCCTGTCTTTCAGTCTCATTCACATCCAGCCCCACTCTTCCCTCGAATCCTGCATGCTGTCCCTTGCATGCCAGTCCTCTCTCTGGCTGCCATTCCCCCTACTGTCCTAGACTTTCATTTTCCTTCTGTTTCTGATGTCTTTGCTGAGCCAGGCCTGGCTTTCAGTCTGTTACTGTAGCTCAACAGAGGCATAATGGCCCACTGTTTACAGCATTAGGTTAAATGCTTTCAATTACACTCACCTTTTTAAATCCCAAATCCTTCTCAGAGAGCTGCCAGGTTCTGCTTTCCTTATGAGCCAAGGTATTCTTAATCAGCTCCAGGAATCTGTTTAGCAGCAATATCCATTTCTCCTTTTTCTTTACATTCATCTCAGGACAAGTCCTTGACCATTGTGCCTGCTCTCCATCAGGACAATCACTGATGTGAAGGCAAAACAGTGAAAGATGTGGCAGGTCAGAAGCACATATCAGGGTTGCCCAGACTGTCTCTGTCAGGCCCATGGTACACCATGCAGGCACAGCCTACTGATTCTTTAGCTATGAAGCTCATCAAGTTGACTGGGCATACACTGTGATTTATCAAAGTGGTTTGGGTAAACATGGATGAAGTTTCTCAAATATGAGAAAAAGCAGAAAACACTTCTTCCTCCTTGTCCATTAAAAATCTCTGCTCCAAATAATGTGTAAGAATTCTTTACTACTATTCAAGAAGGGATACCATGTTGTCTGCTGCTTTAATTTCGTTCTTAAAAGTGACTGAATAATTTGTGCTGATATTTTCCTAAAGTCTTCAGCACCTGCCATAAGAAATTTCAGACCGAATGGTTCAAGTGAGATGAGGTCATAAACACCAGGTCTTAGAATGCAAACCTGACTAGCAGTTTGAACATTATAGGAGGCATTATGTTCAGTTTCTGGGTGTTACTGTTCAGGATATTCCAGGAAGCATAGCTACATACAGGGAACAGAGCCTGCCTGCTAAGCTGTTGTATGTAAGCAGGATCATTTGACAGTGATGGAAATTATGCTCAGCTGCGCCTTCTCTAATTAAGCAGAAAATGTTTGCTTTTAAGTTCAGTTTCTCAGTTGCTGTGTCCTGTTATTAAAGTAATTGGTGTCTGTTCCTTGTCTGACCCAGAAGGGGATACAGATAGGGATAGTCATCTCACTTAACCAGTCTAGCAAGGAACTGTCATGTTTTCATTTAGCACCTTCTTCTCCCAATCCACATTCCTGCTCCAGTTTTAACCAGGTAGGTTTCTTGGTAAGAAAGTTGAGCCCTAAGTGCAGGCAGCACCGGGATTCATTCTCAGTGAATAAACACTACACTCATAAGAAGTAAGAACTTTTTGATTAAAGCTTGGAGTCAGGAAGCTTAATTTCACGTTTGTTTTTTTCTGTATATTCTGTGTGACTTCTTGAAAAACAAAGAGTCGAAAGATGCCCGTGAGGTTATACTGCTGCTCATCTCTCTTGCTGATGCTGATAAACATGTCTGAAGATGGTTAACATGTAAAATACCCTTTAAAAACTACTAGTCCTGAAAGTGTAAGTGTTAATCTCCTTTGTTGTGGTTCCCCCACTGCAACACACCAAGCAGGTTGAATGGTTAATGTCTTAAAACACAAATAAATCACTGTGAGTTCCTGGGTACTCCAAGATTGTAAATATTTTCTTTTCCTTTACAAGAGACATTACTTATTTGAGAGATCAGTGAAGATTTATAAGTGAATGTGGAGCCTCACCATACTAATCTCCCATGGAAGTGGCTGTAGTTGGATACAAGATTGAAATGAAGATATTTGTATTATAAAGTTGGCATCTTGTGCATGTGGACCAGGGGACTGAGACCAAAGGCTCCAACATGGGCTTCTCACCAGAGAGAGAGCAGAAGCCAGTGGACACCTCTCTGGCCAAGTCATTAGTGCTCACATAAAAGGAACAGTTCTCTAATAATACTCTTTTTCCAGAATTCTTTTTCATCTCATTTCTACTTCAACACTACAAAATGTCACTTCTAAAATTCCCTGCTCCTCACTGAATGGTCGAATGACTCAGCTGCAGAACCAGGCTCTATCCTCTCAAAGTGGTAAGAAAGAAAATTCAAACCCGATCTTTTGAGCAATTTTGGGCAGGATTGGACAAATAACAAGTGAGAGTTTTTGGTATTACATTTTGGATTTGGATCCCTTGATCCGATCCGGGCTTTGCTTCCTGGTATTTTCTTCAGCTGTAGCATGTGGATCCTCGTTTGTGAGTACTGGCTCACCATTGTGTGAGGCTCTGTGCACCCATGCCAAATGCTGAGCTGAAGCTCGAAACTGGGAGCCGAGCCCCACCTAGTGACACATGATAAAAGTACTCAGCTGCTACTAAGTAGAATAAATGATTTATTTGATCATGTTTGAAATTCAGAAAAAAACCTTACTACAATCAAAATAATTCATTTAAATTTTTTTTAAATCCTATTTTAATCTTGAGTTATTTTCTAGTATTTCTAAGATAATTTCTGTTGGGCTAGCTGAAGAAATAAAAGAATTATGATTGCTATTGCTCAGTAAAAGCAGACCTCTACTGCTGATTTCAGTCTTTTTACATGAACTTTGGTTACTTGGATTCTGGAGTTTATTAAAAAACATTTGTTCCACTTGCTGTTTTCCTCTATTCACAATAAGAATGGAACACAAAGCTTAAGGAGGATCATTCAAAAAGTGCCAGATCAACAGCAAAATATTAGCATGTGGTGACAGCAAGTCATCAGATTGTAATATAGGCCTTCATCACTGGCATTGTTCTTCAAGATGGTTTTTCCTAATCGGATAATGATTCTGTCTCAGAAAATTCTTTGTGTCCAGGTTAAAGGTTATTAATAATTTCAGTTATTTTTCTTAATATAATAAAAATATTGAACCTCTCTTATTAAAAAAAGGTCACATTTCATGTGAAATTTCACATTTGTATTTCAAGGCAAAATGGCTTTTTCCACGTATTTTTGAAGTGCAATAGCACAAAGTGAAGAAAAAGCTATTTTCTCTGTTTAGATTTTATAAGCACAAAACTACCCTTTCAGTTTTAGAATTTTATTCTAATTTTCACCCAGATTATGAAAACTCCCCAAAAAATGATGGATTCTGAGCAATAAAAGACAGAACGCTGATTAAGACAAGAGCTATGACCTGGCTGGGAATGAAATGGTTTAATAAGTCCTTTGTAAGACACAGAGATTTTGGAAATCTTTCTTGCTGTGTTTCTTCAGAACCTCTTCTTGGGAAGGGGGATGTGTGTGTGTGTGTGAATTTAAATCAGAATTGTACCAAGTTCTGTCAAAACAGTTAGAATGTCAATTTCAGAGATATTGTATGACTTAAACTTTTGGAAAAATGTAGTTATTTCCAGTAAGCTTAGAAGGACTCTGAAATGCTCTGGGGCAGAGATTAATTCCTTTTTTCAAAAATCCCAGTTTCTGATATTCCGTATTTACTTCCACCTATGTTTGTCACCAAGGTTTCATGCTGCATTTTCTCCAGAGAACTGTAACATGCTGGGTTTGTTTCACTTTTTTTCTCTAGACAAGACTAGCCTAGTGCTGTGTCTCCTATACAAGATGGACCAATTCTTAAACAGTTTTGCAAAACAGCTTCCATTTAATTCAATTTTATTGCAGTTGCAGATGTTGTGTTACTACTTAAAGAGGACATTTATTTGTTCCACTGACTGTCAGGAAAAGAACAAAACCATACTTTTAATATCCTTTCAATTTGTAATTTTCTCTAGATTATTGAGCTGAATTTAGTGAACATAAAAATATAAAGGCAACAGGTACAGCACAGAGAAAACGTTATTAAAATTGGCTGATAATTCCCACATTCCTTGGTCATCTAAATTACAAGGATTGACCTAATTCAGTGTTGCTCCTTTCATTCCTGTGCATGCAAAATTCATATGAGCATACTTGAGAGGTATGTATCGCCTAAAACAGCATGTCAGCGTGATGTAACTGTACAAACAGCAACCAAACAGAAGCTGTAAAGGATCTATGACTGTGTATTGATAATGCAGCCAGAACAGCCAAATCGGTATCAGCGTCAGAGGGCTTTACAGGACGGAACAGCCCCCATTTTGTGCTGGCATTAACAAATCTTCAGTTACTCCCAGATATAAACTCATGGAGGGTGAAACATAAACCTCCCACCCTGGCCGGGGGCCCTGCATAAACCTGAGGCTGCGGAGGAGCTGCCGGCGGCCCCCGGGAGCGCGGAGCGGCGGCCGGNCCTGCCTGGCGAGCGCGGCCATGGAGCAGCGCGGGGGCCGGCCGCAGGTGAGCTCCGGGCCGGAGCGTGCCCGGGACACGGCGGGGGCCGGCACAGGGAGCGCGGCGTGCGGGGGAGCAGCGCACCTCGCTACGGCAGAGAGCTGCCAGGTGCTCGGCACTGAGAGCGCGGAGTGACGCGCTTGCTGAAATCTCCGCAGTTTGGAACTTGACTTAATTTCACAGGAAGTTTGTTCTGTTGTTTTCATGAACTTTTTTCTGTTTAGGACTCTGGAGATAGTATTTGTGAACTACAGGAATGGAGACCAGTCATTTACAGAAAGTGTACAGACACTCTCTGGCTGCTCCTCTTCTGTCTTTTCTGGGCTGGCTTGGTAAGCACGCTTGTTTGTTTGTTTTTTTTCCTGGAAGGAAAAATCAGATCCAATGTTAAGGGGGTTCTGCACAGCGTTATGCTAAATCTAAATTGAAATTGTCACAGGCACACGTCCCAGGATTGCCCAGGGACAGATCTTACCTTTGTCTTGGTGCAGTGCTTTTTTGTGGTGTCTGCCACACTTCTAAGTTCTGCCCGCGTGCTTTAGATACCATGTATACAGAGGGCTGGGTTATTTAGAATTCGCTTTTTTTGTGAATCACTCCAGGCTCGGACTGGGCTTTTTATTCTACTTATTCATTGTAGCTTTGATATCTTCCAACATGTGTCCATCTGGTGCTACATTAAGTCACTGTCTGTCCTGTGCTTAGAACAGTGTGCAAGATTTTAGGAACAGGCTTTGTCTTTCTGAAGTGTGGATGGGGTTTTTTATGATATGTCTGAGTCTACTCTGGATTCTCATAAATAGACTTTTTAATTCCATGCATAGTAACTTCTTAAATGGAAGCTAATGCAGAATATTACCTACACATTTTGAATACTTCATAAATGGATGGTGAACTTCGTGAGCAGGGTTGGGTTTTTTACCTGCTGTCTAATGCTTATTGCTTTGATCAATGGAGGGAATGCCTCAAATGAAACCTGTCAGATGGTAGGGATTTAGGATTTTTGTTTGGTTTCTCTCACTGTTTCTATTGCTCAGTTTCTGTGAAATAGCTTTTTGCATACATGTATTTGTTTCTTGTGTTTGATCTCATTTTTAAAATGTTTAAGAAAATATAATGACACTAATTTGTTCACATAGTGAAAAAAAATTGAAATCACATTAATAGCTCTGTGGAAATGGGTATCACAGCCATATATAGATATACCACTGCAGCTATTACCCTGTTACTTAACAATATTTATGGCTTGTATCCAGAATTCTGCACTTAAAAAAAAAAATCACCTACCCAATGGACCTGTAACACCCATCTTTAGAAAGGATGCCAGAATTTTTCTGAAAGCCTGTTTCATTTGAGTTGCAGTGCCAGCTCATTCTTGCCTTCTGAGACTATTTTAATTATTAACAAATCCTTGTTCTGTAAACAAACTGGGTCTGGAAATAATTTGTTATTGTAGCAAATCACATCCCCAAGTAATATGTCAGCTTGAATTGAGGAGTCTCTACAAAGATGTCCGTATTGAGACAGCATTAACATGCCATCATAATTTTTAAAAATTACTGCACTAGTTAAGACTGCAAAATGAGAGTCTACTATAAGCAAAAATGAGACTGCTCTGAGGACCAAAGAAGCACATATGTACATGTTGGTGTATGAGACATGTTTTTGCCCAGATCCAATCTTTAGTCACAAGCATTAAAAGTAGAAAAACAAATAAAGGCTCTAAAGCTCAAGTAAGAAAACAGTTGTGCTGGATCTGATGTGCAATCTGTCTCGAGCACAGCCAATATTTAGCCATATCCATTCAAAATAGAAGTGGTTAATGTGGGACTGAGAAATTTTGCTGCTGCCAGCAGCTGGCACATAGCCACGGAGCCTAGTGATTGTCCTTGGTGGGTGTGAAATGTGGCTTGCATCTCATGGGAAAGAGGAGAAGATTGGATCACTGAGTTCTTCAATAGCTGGAGTGCTGTGGAGATAAGCCTTTGGGTAAAGTAGTACTCAGGACTTCACCAGTTTCACGGAGGAATTGCTGCTTCTTGGCACTTGCAAAGGTTCTTTCCAAGGGTTATTTTGGCTCTCCCGAGGAACAGGAGGGTTTAAGCTGCATTCCTAGACAAGATGTTTTATTTTGACTGAGGATTGCTGCTACTTGGCCAGCAGCAGTACTTAGCAGCCTCTGGGGTTTACAGGAAGATGATCTACTGGGACTTTGATCTGACAGCAGAACAACTGAAAGGTCAGGGCAGTGTCACCTAAGTGCACAGTGTGGCTTTCTCCAGGTTTTTCACGTGTTAGAGTGCTCCTTCCGAAATTTCAGGTAATCTTCATTTTAATTATACTTTGTGTTTAAAAATACCTCTGATTAAATTAACTAGCATCTTCAAGGACCCATTATGGCAGCAGATATATTGCCCAAGTGTGTCTTGAAGGTCACCCTGTGAAACGAGATGCAGTGGGCACATGAAAAATCACCATTTGAGTGATCTTGCCTAGTGACACACGTGAACTTCACTAGGAACAGTGTTTAGCATCTTACTAACACTTTTATTTTAATCAGAACCTCTGTCTTTCTTCTCCTGTGTTATTCTGCTTAATTTATATACTTTCAACAATAGAGGAAGGAAAGCTCTAAGGAAGCAATAGGGCTAAACTTGTCCATATGACTTGCTCAGGCCTTGTGCAGAGGGGTAAATTTTAGATTTAACTGTTTGCAACCACGAGACAAAAATGTATGACTTAAAAGGAATATTTATTAAATGGGAAGGAAAAGCTATTGTAGCAGGCTTGCACATTAAAAAAATATTTTAACAGATGTTTATAAGTGGCTATGCTGTGGTGGCTGGTGCTGCAGAAAGGCTTGTGCTTGGATATGACAGCTTTGGGAACATATGTGGTCGGAAGAACACTCCTGTAGAAGGGGCAAATCTTTCTGGATTGGACATGACTAATAAAAAGTAAGTACATCAGATAATGTCCAAATAAATCAAATGTTTGAGAAGTTAGTAAAATACCTATCTTCTAGTTGTCAGTCATATACATCTGTGTATCTATACACTGCTGTATTGAAAGGCAGAAAAGGCGGGAATAGTGCAAAAGAGTGAGTGAAATTAAAAAGTTTAAACAGAATTTGAAAATGTGCTGCATTGTTATGCTTTATGTAGCTGCCTTCTTAAAGAGGGTCTCAAATGGGACTTCAGCCAAACAGGCAGTCATTCTATATGGCAAATCTTTGTACTTGAGGAAGTTGCATGTTGAAGTTCCCAGTCATTCCACTGACTTCTTCAGAAAAAGTTTCATTTGCTTTGTAGCACTTTAAAAAGATGGAAAGAAGGTTCAGAATTAAAACTTACAGCAAACAAAGAAAGCTTGTTTTTTTGAGAAGAGGATCTTTTTTTCTTTCTAGGTATGTGTTCTTTCTGAATTCATGCAGCCTGGAAATCCAAAGTCTCAAAACCAGTTCACTTTCCTTGTGCGTGTCAAGTTGTCCACAAGAGCAACTCAACTCTTTGGAAGATCTCCAGAGTTTTGCAAGGAATAATGGTGTGCCACAGGGAATATGAGTATCTTAGTGTATCTGTAGAACAGTTGAGCAGCTTCCACTTTGTGTTTCTTATGTTTCTTACACTAGGGAGTCATATCTTACCATTAATTTCCTGAACGGTTCATGGTAACAGAAAATAAAATGTCTTGTTTCTGCTTTATTTCAAAGCCGTAGGTTCTAGAAATGTTACAGCTCTCTTATGCAAATTGGAAATTGTTGATCAATTCCTGCACAGTGCTGAGATTATGTAGCAGAAAACCGACTGCTGAGAATGAACTAGTGAAGTTTGGTGGGGTGCCAGTAGGTGACCAAAGTTCATATGCTGTTTGAGAAACTTGTCCAATTGGTTCCTTTAAATTTAATTAAAATTACGATGGAATTATTAATTCCAGGAAGACACAAGTGTTTTTGTCCCTCTAGACATCAGATCCCAACATTTGCTATTCCATTTTGCTGTAGTTTTGCTATTCCATTTTTGTTGCACCTAAGTACCACACAGCCTCTCTCTTCCCAGCAAAACCAGGACACATCTAGAAATTTTATTTGATTCTAGTGTTCAAGATGAAAATGCTGCCAGAAGTAGCTGTTGTGTGAAAGAGACTCCAGTTTATTCATGTCCAACATGTAAATAAAATAATCTGTAGCCTAAGCCTTATTTCATGGGGTATGTATAAACTTCAGACCACATGAGTATTAAAGGCCATTTTTGTTAGAGGTCAGTATCCCATTCTTTTTTTGTTTTGATGTTTTGCTTGGCAGGGATTGCTATTTGAATTGACAATATTTGTTTTAATTTAATTTTGGGGTAGTTTGACATCATTTGGTGTGTACAGAAAGGTGTAAACACGTGTGGTATTATACAAGTATTTTCAGTCTAACTAAACATAATTGTATCAAATTCCAGCTACAACTGCTTGCATGTTTATGTCAAGGCAGAGAGAAGTTTTGCATTTTGAATGGCTTGGATGTATCCAGCCTTTCTTTCCCAGAAGGGCTGTATAATGGAGCAGACTATTATTAGCAGAGTACCTGGTAATATTTCACCAACATCCCAGCACAAGTTAGGTTTCTGCATACATATATATTCTATTCTAACTCACAAGGGCCCAACTCTATTGTGCCTTCCATTGTTCTAGGTTTTTTCTTATCCTAATGAGCAAGGACTAATAGCCAAGTATGGCACTGTGGAACAAACAGTGTGCCCACCTGGAAGATAAGTGTAGTTAAATCTAGAAGGCAAAGGGTCCTGCAGAGGTTGCCTTAGATTTACTCAACTACCTAATTTGTTATTTACATTCCCACTGGAATATCAAGGATGAGAATGGCCTGCTAAGGGATCAAACCAGAAGTGCAAATAAAACTTAGTTCTTAATGTGTTTTTCTCTCAAATTTTTACTAATCTTCAGTTACTTTTTTCTTCTTTTACCTTTTTAGGTTCTTTTCTTTGCATTTACAACCTGAATGTTTCCAATTACACACTAAATCCAAAGGCAGCTCAGCTCTGTCCCACACTGCCAGTTCCACCAAGGTAAGAATTACTGGGTATTTTATAATGTCCTTGAGTCTGAACAGCTCCTTATGGATTGTTACTTCCTCACATTTTGTATTTGGCTTGATAGTTCACAGTCAGGATGGTTTTGTTTTGTTTGTTTATTTTTGTCCATGTATCCTTAAGAGTTCTTTTTTGTGACTGTGAACATGCCAGTGTCCTGTCCCACAGAATAAACAAGGACTGCATTCCCTCCATTCCTCTACCCTTTAGAGAGTTTTCCCTCTCCAAATTAGGAAAAAAGCACTCCGTATGAGGAACAACTTACCTCCTGCACAGACTTTTGCTCTCTCCCTCAATGCCAAGGATGTGATCTTGGGCCTTGCTTCTTACCCTGAGCCCAGAAATTTCCATCAGAATAATTTTATAGCCAGCTGGCTTGAAGCACGGATCTGTGGATGTTGCTGTCTTTATAATCTGGCATTTGTGAGTCAAAATTCTTGAACCCGTGATTTTAAGTTCCACTGTGTCATGAAAATACAGCAGAGAATTGGAATCTCTGTGTTTGCAGAGCTAGGTCATCTGCTCTGAACAGGAGAAAATGGAAGAACACGGTGAACAGAAGAGAGTAGGAGACACATAAAACATTACATACACTGGGTCAAAGGACGGCGTGTAAACTGATGAAAAACTATGGCATGTTTCACTTATTTCCTCAACTTTCTAGGCTTTTTTCTGGTTGTCAAGGAACTTAGCAAAGTTATTCATATTGCACAGTAATGTTTCATAGTAGAAGCAAAGCTAGTTAGAGGAATTTTTAACTATTGATGACAAAACCTCTCCTTTTCAGGTAAGAATATGCCTTTGACTGTTGTAGTGCAGCACTGCCAAAGTGGGAAAAGAAATATATGCAAGAAGCTTGGCTGGGAGTGCCAAATAATTTTGTATAAGTATATTGTACCTTGCAAACATTGTTGTGGTGTGGCTTTTAAAATGCTTAAATATCATAAAAACAATGCAAAGTATTTGTGGTCTAGAATTATCTACAACAGCATAGGTTACAGCTATGTTAGCATGAACTTCTTTTTCACATAAACACATGGGAGCAAAGCAGGTGGAGCCAGACTAGTGTGAGAATAGGAGCTATGTGCTGATGGTGACAGTAGTTAATGAGAGAGTTGTTAATTTTCTCCCCAGGCTGATCTTGAATGGATCTGTTCTGGTATTCTGAAACCGGCATGGCACCATTAGTTTATTTTACAGTTGATACATAAAACTACCCTTTATAACAGAATGCTCTCCGTGGAGAATGGCAGGATGGATCTCTGTGAATTTTAAGCTGTTTGTCCAGTAATTAGTATTTTTTACTGCTTTTGTTTTTAACCTTTCAGTAAATCCTTTCCATTATTTAATCGATGTGTTCCACAAAATCCTGAATGCTATTCCAAGTATGCATCTGTCTTAATAAGTATGGTTAATGAAATGGATGTTTTTCACCGAATTCTGAGTGGAATATTGGCAGGAAGAGATACTGTGATAGGACTGAGTGTCCTTGCACTAGGTAAGGTTATAAGTAAAAAGTGGATAATGATATTCAATTAAAAGGTTAAAATGTTTCTTGTTAGTCTAATTCAAAAGTGGATTTTTTTTCATATTTTCTGGGCATATTTTCATATTTTCTTTAGTTTTAAGAAAGAGTGATCAGGTTTTATCAGGAGGCATTTAATAGACTGGTGAAATGCAGATCTCTAAATTATCAGATACTGTGTTTCATGATGTGGTTGTATACCTCATCTTGGGGGACTGTAAGAAATTGTTGATTAAAAAAATGACATCAGCATGAACACTTGAACTTAAATCTTGTATAAAACGTTATTTTAAAAGCTAGTAATTCCAGTGGTGAAATATATCAGCTATAAGTTCCTTGTTATTTAAGTTACAGGTAACTGGGTGCTTTAAGTGTTAAAAAGGTTGCCAACTCTACTAAATGCTGCTGATTTTGAGACTGCTGTTTAAAAATAAAAGCCAAAATTTTACAGGAACCTTAAATTTATATCTAAAATAAAATGGGGTTAAATTAAATGGGTTGTAACACTCAAATTTACTACATGTATTTTTCAGCCTTCTCTTTGATACTGGTTTTAGCCTTCAGATTCATTCAGACCTTCCTCGTCCATACTCTGATTGCACTGGTTGTCTTTGGTTTGTTGTGTAAGTATATTTACTGTTTCACTGAACTGAAGGATTAGCAGCTGAACAAACAGCTATCCTTTTTTTCACGGCCATCCTCAGTAACCTTCAGCTTGCCATAGTCATTTCCAAACTGAGGCCTGCTTGCCTTTTGGTGCCAAGGTCTGGCTGTGCTGTTCCAGCTGCTGAGTGTTAGGATGGTGGTGATGTTTATTGTTTTTATGGATGCCTAGAAACAACATTTCTTTTGGCAGATGAATGCAGTTATGAAAATGCTACTGTTTCAAAGAACGTTCAGTGAACTTTTATACTGCCTGCTTTAGGAAGGGAGAACCATAGGAATGCGTCTGGCTAAAGCTTGTCATTCCATTAAATTTAGCTTTGTATCTCCACAATGAAATTACATGCCTGAGCCTTAGAATAACTGCAAGAAATCCAAACATTCTGCTGCGGTTTTACCTCAGTCTGACTATTGGAACTTTCTCTGCCATCACTGATCCTGTGCCTCACTTTGCTAATTGGCAGTATTCCCCAGCCAAGTGTGGGTTAGTGGGGAAGGCAGGAGACTGGGGAGGGAGGCCAGGCAGGCATCAGCCTGCCAGCAACAGCGTGCACTGCCCGCCCTCATGCTGCTCTGGTCTGCTCAGTCATCTCAGGTGTTCTCTGGTGGCTCCATTATGACTATAGGAATGATCCCAGCACTGAACTGGAGACAGAAAAGGAAAACGTAAAGTTTCTACTTGGATACGCCATCTTCTCAACAGTAGTTACCGTAAGTAGCGTTTTGCCCTAAGCAATGGCAGAGGATGTAACTTGAACCCTTGAACTACAGTGGTTCTGCAACAGTAAAAATAATTCCTAATTCTTTTCAAATTGAAAAATGAGAATAAATTCTAAGATCTTCTTACATGCATTTAAATATAATCATAAAATGACAGAACGGTTTGGGTTGGAAGGGACCCTAAAGATCCCTAAAAATCTAGTTCCAGCTAGATTTTTAGGCCCCCATCAAAGCTGCAAAAATAATTTTATAACTTCATTGTGAAACTTGTTTGTCAGCCTTGCTACACTTCAAGCCTGTGCAACCAGTGTTAGTGTTGTTGGTGTAAAAATGCAAGAATGTTTTTCCATCCCCATTTTGTTCTGCGTCAGCTCACTGGACAATCATGTTGAATAAACACAGGGGCACTGGCTGAGTATGAACAGGAGATCTGTGGATTCATCCTGCCCTGTCAGGAGGAGAAAGGGGTGGCAGCTCTTTTAGACAATAAAAAGGGCAGTGAAACACAGGCAGCAGTGTCTAGACCTCAAGTTATGGGATCAAATTCTGTTTTTCTCTCATTGACCTTGTTTTACAACAGAAAATCTGAGTGCAGCTTGTGACTCCTTAAGTGATTTTTTTCACTCTAATGTTGCAATGTTAAAGGAGCCATTGCTCAATTTGAGGGTACAGTCAATTTGTGCTTCATGAAACATTTGTCAAATTGATTGTCCTGTTTTCTTAGAGATGAGTAAGATCTATATGGAATTTGCCAGATATGAACAGTCTGACAGTTCACAGTGACAAATATAAATGTGTCACAGATCATTTTTTTTATATCCTCCATAAGTTATGACCTTTTTACATCTGCTGATACTAAAGAGGTAAGAAAATGTTTCTTTGAAGGCATGTGTGTTCCAGTACAACTGACTGTTGTTTGCAGAGCTGTGGGAACATCCACTGCTGCAGGTTATTCTTCTCTTCAGAGCTTGTAGCTTCTTTCTAGAGCAGGCTAGAAAACTAGTGAAGCAACTGCCACTGGTTGTATTTATTGTTCTATAAATTCAACCTCTCTGTTCACTGCTGTTCATAGTTCTTTGTCACGTACAAAGAACTGGGGATATTGTGGGGTTTTTGACTCGGAGTTTTGTTATTGGTGGGTTGGTTTTTTTACTTTGGGAAGACAATAATTTATTTAAATAAGTTTTCATTTTATGTCTACTTTGCTTCCATACATACATAACTCTCAAACTAGTTTTGTTGTGGACTTCAGGAAAGGACTGGTTCTCCTACCATTGTGAAGGTGAACAGTGGCAAGCTGACCTGAGTAGAAAGAAAGTTTAAAAGTTCATGACATGCAGGGTATGTGAAAGCAATGTGTAGTGTTTAATGTACATTTACATTTGCCATAAAGCAAAACAGACTGTTTCCATTGGAAGAATTAAAGTTTTATGAAATCTACTTTGTTTGAAAATCCAGCAGCAATTATTGCAGAAAATGAGATTTTAATCCACAGGCTCTTTGAGAACATAGGGAGTGTCTCAGGTGGATTTTCCGATGTGTAGTAAGATTATCTAAATTGCTTTGCTGTCTTGTCTTTGTGAAATCTGTATCCTCTGACCCCATATTTGACAACTCTGATAATTTTCTTGAGGTAAAACCCCCAATAATTTGTATTTTTATTTCCTGTAACAGGCTGTTCTGCTCTCCCTTATATTTGTACTAAGAAAGAGGCTTCAGTTTGCTGTACAGCTCTTCCAAATTGTTGGTAAAATCATTGGCAGAATTCCTTTCCTCGTGTTCCAACCACTCTGGACCTTTCTGATTCTCATTATGTTCTGGATATTTTGGGTTGCTGTACTACTTAGCTTAGGAACTGCAGGTAAGTAAATGATTTTCATGTTTTTGACTGAGTTCTATCCATTTCCAAAGTTCTCTTCTTACATGAGGGACCTCTTGGTGTTGATGTATAAAATGTGGGCTAGCACTGTTACATGGCAGAGTTACTTGTTCCCTTTATTTCCCACTTGTTGGAGTCTTCTGCATTTCCCTTTTGCTTCCACGTGTGGACTTGAGTTTTGTTCTTTCTCATTTATTTGTTAATAGATTGTGGTAGGTACAGTATATGTTTGGTGTACTTAAAAGAAGAAAGTAACAGGAAGGAAGAGACAGCTTTTAGTGCCATTGTTACAAAATGAGAATGTTTGTCTCCTCTGACTAAACAATGTTAAATTGTCACAGAGACAGAACATTGCTTCAGAGCAGTAGTTCAGTGGCAATTGCTATCATTCGGACCAGTGCAACAGTGTTTGGATTAATCTAGTGGTGCATGCAGTTGGAGAGGAGGTGCTCTGTGGAAAGTCAAGCACTATGAAAGATCTGGCAGAACAGATTTTTAGTATGGAAATGGTATTACTGAGGGATATACCACTGTAAGATCTGTCACAGATTGAACCAGGATTTTGTTCAATTGTGACAGATCTTACAGTGGTATATCCCTCAGTAATACCTCATGCCATCCAAGTGAGAGAGAGGTTGTCCTTCTCTGGAACATCACCCAAAGAGGTGAAGCTAAATGCTGTGTAGCTCTGGGGATAACTCTTCATATAGACATCAGCCTCTGTCCATGAAAAGTATTATGATTCGGGGGCTGGTATTTTTTTCATTTTCAATTTCTTGGGCCACTGTTAGGAGCTAATTGTTGTCCTTTGGGTTGAAACTGATGTAGAATTGATGTGGACAGAGACCCTTGTTTATGGGTTTTCTCTTTTCTGAAACCGGGCAGTGATTACTGTGTGGAAAACCAAATGCAGCCTAATTCTTCGAATGCTTGTGTGTTACAATTTTACTTTGTGTTTCCACCATCACTTGAGACAGTGGCTGCAGTAACTCCTTAGTACAGGCTTACAGTTTCCTGCTAGGCCAGGAAAGCCTCCAGCCTTTCCATAGCTGAGCCCATTTGGCAAAGCTGGCTGTATTCCCTACCTCCATGGATCAGGTACCTCACTCCTCTTGCATCACAACTGCTTCCATCTCAGTTGATTCTGGCCCTTTACAAGACCCAATTCACTTCTAACACAAGAAGCTGAGTCCGTGCTGGCATTGTGAATCACATCCATTGCTTAGGCTAGATTGGGATCTGTTTCCCTCCAGCTTTCATTGGCTAGTTGTCCAGATTTGCAAGTCTCTGTTTCTGCTGCCTTTTTCTGAGTAGCTCATGTCTGTCAGGAGTGGCTCCTTGAAGCTGCTGATAACCTGCTTCTCCTGCAAAAGGGTCAGACCTAGCATGGCCAAATGTCTTACCTGCAGTCTCTTTGTGAATGGTTCCTCCTCAATAAATAGTCAAGCCAATGCCCTTTGCTTTAGATGTCATGGATATTCCTTCTCCACACTCCTTTGAGTTAGATTTTCCCAATACAGAAGCAGCATTGTGTGCTGGACACAGCTCTATGTTGTTGTTAGCTTTTCTGCAAAATCTTTATACCGTTTATGTATGGATCAGACAGGCAGTACTTCTGAAACTGGCCTTATGGGATACCTTATCACTGCTTCAGAACAGACTTTATAGAAAGGAGCATCTCCTGAGCTATCAACCAACTGTTCATTTCATGCACCTGCTTGGATCAGATACAATTTAAGATAAACATTAACTGTAGCAAATTTAGTAACAGGACAATAAAATTAATTATAACACACAGGCTTTCTAAATGTATAATTAACAAGAACTATGAGAGGAAATATTACATCCTTAAAGTTAAATCCAGCTGACTTAATCTCAATATGCACACATAAGGATGTAAAGCTTGCCCTTGTTGTATCTAAGTTTAGAAAATGCCAGCTGAGTCTGTTGTATTCCAAAGCTTTTGGAAATGCAGCAGTCATTAGAAGAGTAGAAATATTTTAGCTCATGTCACAGAAAAAGCTTGATTATGAGAGCAGGATGGGAAATTATTTGGGTATTTTCTGGATGCTTTTACAGACTTTGCAGGAAAATAGTGACTTACACATTATATCCAAAAGCAAATTCCACATAAATTCACAGGGGAGTAAAATCCAATGAAAACTGCATTTGAGAGGCTTTTTATGCTTTTTCCATGTTGTGCCATTCTCCTTCATTGGTTATATTCTCTGTTTCCTGCTAGGCAATTTCATTCAACTTTTTTCTTTTTCCTCTGCCTTCTTGGCGAGTAGGATTCAGTTTATGACCTGCTGTTACATTCACAGTGCAGCACACAACTCCTGACTCAAAGGTATTTTATGTTTTGTCTTCTCCCTAGCTTAATAGGAATGCTGATGTTTCCAGTAAGTGATGCAAACAATACAGTACAGAGGGCAGCATAAGCTTGCTGCACAGCAGAGTGATGATAAAGTTTCAGTTTTAAAATGATTGACTTTTCTCCCATTTAGCATAAGAAGGGAAGGTTCTTTCCAGGCACTTAACTGTCAATAAATTGCTTATATGAGCAACCTAGTAAAACACAGGTTTTGATGGAGGTATTACGGCGGGATATTTTTAGTGTAGATGTCAGTCCTTATAAGATCTTCCTGTTCGAAGCATGTTAATGTTTCGAAGAGTACGTGCATTTGATAAATAACCCGAACCACTTCTCAGTTAAAACGGCGATACACCTGAAGTCTGAATGCCGACGGAAAACGCCGCTCTGTATGGGCCTCTGTCTGTGCTAGGTGCGGCTGTGTGTCTGTCCCGGCTGTGTCGGTGAGGGCAGGCTTTGCGGGGCTGCCGGACGCTCGCTGCCCGCCGCTGTCCCCCCGCAGCGCCCGCTG
>VZRS01010053.1:171107-266795 GCA_013398055.1 Ifrita kowaldi | reverse complement strand
ATTATTATATTATTATTATATTTAAAGATATTGTATGCTTCACAAATACCCAAGGAATTAATACATACTCCAAAGGCATTGACAGTTATCCTGAAAGCTGGCACAGCTATTGTATTTATTTTTATATGTAGAATGCATAGAACTAAACTCCTTAAACTCCTTTAATATTATGCGTAAGAAATTGTATTTCTATACTTGTTTCACTGAAAACAGCAAGACATTTGAAGTAAAATCAATAGCCAATTTTAACTTTTGAAGCAGAAAAATAAAACCATTGCAAAACCTATGAAGTATTTTAAAATTACTTACAAAGCTTACTAACTATAGAAGACCTACAAATTTAGCTAACTCCAGTATTTTGAGTTTCAAACACTTGACGTACTTAGTTTTCAAAACTCAAGCTAAAAAGTCAAAATCCTTTTAACACAGAAGCTTAAAATATTAATGAATTTTAATTTTTACCTTCCAACTGCCACTAGCAAGCGTTACAGTCACAGACTCTATCTACCATCTAAACAGACAGCAGCAAAGCCAGGTTGCATTTCAGAATACCTGCAGGATTTAACGCACACTCCTGAACAGCTGGCTGAGATAAGATCTGCCTTAGCGTATCCTGGTGAGAAAGCAGAGCTCGTCCTGCTTTCAGTATGTACAGCTTTAACTGCTGGCACCGCAGTAGATCCAGATCAACTTGACCTATCAGAAATATTAAACAGCCATTAGTGCTAGAAATCTCTTGTATTAGAGAAGATTATCATTCACACAACCTCAGCCCAAACATCAGCTTACATCTTAACTCACTGTGTACTGATAGTGTGAGCCAGTTTAAACAGCACATGGATCAGAAGTCCACACACATTGTATGACCCATGATATTAAAAATTGCCTCCCTACTTTTCACACCCTGGACAATCATACAGCTGATCTATAACACAGTAAGTGCACTTAAGCTGTTACTTGGATCCAGTATTTTAAACAACTCCATACAGCAAGATCAGCCCCAAGCCTTATTTACATTTTCCCATCAAAGTTAAACATATTTCGCTGACAGTGCAGAGCAATCCCCCTCCTAGCTAACTTGTCTCTTCAGTGCCTATTGCTCAATGTTGAATAAGAAAACGTGTACGGTTCTGGAGACCCTTTTCCTTTGTATGTTTGCTGTTACCAGTATTTTTCCCAGAGCATATCCATCTACTTCCAAAGAAAACAAACAGCAAAAAGCCCTCAACTGTACCTGAAAGACCTTGATTGGGAGACTTCATTCTTTGTTTTTCTATTTTACTTCCAGCCAGATTTACTAGTTGAGCCCAAATGGATAGCATAGGTTCAGTGAAAGGCAAGTTGTTCACATTAAAAGCCACAACCGGAAGCTAGACAGTGGGGGAAGAACCAGACCAAAAAAAAAAAAAAAAAACCAAACAAAAAAACAGGTAAGCATCTTCCTAAAATCTCACAAAATCATTAAAAAGTTTCAATGGTTCTTAACTGCAGAAGGGGGGAACTAGCATTTGTCTTACTGCTCTTGACCAGGAACAACTAGAGAGGATTTCTATTCCCTACACAGCTCCTAAGCCCGTATTTGTACCACACAATTGCAGGTCTACTTGGTGAAAAAGCAGAACAGAGTCAGAACAAGAAAGAACTCCAGTCTCTGAAGCAGACCAAGCACTTGGCCTGTGCTTTCACTAAAGTCGTATCAACCAAACCAAGATTCAGGCGAAAATACCCAAGACTTTCTACATTAGTTAGCAAATCAAGTTAAAGAGAAAGCGCCTCTCAATCTAAGAGCCATAAATCACATTACAATGATTTGGGATTTTGCCTCAGCTTCAGCTTAAGTCCCTCATCCTTTCACCTCCTGTGTAAATAAGGATGGGATTTAAAGGTCCTACAAAGGTTTGCATGAGGACCATCTTAGATGTGCATTCAGAGCATTGTATGTGTTGAATGGCAATGTATTCAGCCAGTGAAGACCAAGCATTTTCTTTGGCCCATACTAGAGTTTTAAACCTTCCCAGCATTAAAGCCTTAATAAACCAAACTTACTGGTTTCAGCTGATTCAGAGGGCACACTCTACATGTTCGCATGTCATAGAACTGCACGGTGATTTTCCCTTTTGGCGTGATGCGTGTCACTGTGCCTTCTCCAAATTCATCATGAACTACTTGTCCACCCAGTCTCAAGCGACTGTCTATGCCACCAATCACAGCCAAGACTGCCATCAGAGCTCCCACCTCTGGATTCTCAGTGTCAGGGAAGTAGTCATCCAACACAGCCTAACAAAGAACAATAAAATTTAACTGTAGGGAGAAAACATACACTTCTATCTGCTTTAAAATACAAAATTAATCACACATATTTCAACTTAAAAATTACAACACAAATATATATAAAAATAGAAAAATGGTTTCAATATTAAGCTTAATATTGTTTACAAAGATTTAGCATTTATAATTTCAAAATAAATATTGCTATAAAAATGAGCTTATTTTAAAACGTGGAAACTACCCCTTCTGACTGTTTTCCTGCAAAGATGTGGGTGATGGAGGTTAGCTGAGAGTTGATGTACTTGTTTATGAGTCCATTCCACTGGCTGAGCGAATGCAGCGTCCTCAGCAGTGCCACTATCTCTTCTGCTAAAGTACTACTATGAGTGGCAGTTAGAGATGCTTGGGGCCTGGCCTTTCTCCTCCTCAGAGTAGATTCTGGAAAGACAAAGCAGTGGCACAGCAGTTGTGAGTTTAATGCACACATCTCCCATACATAAAAATAAGCCACCGAGGGAAAACTCCTCTACCTCTGAGTAGTGGGATATCTGAAGAACAAGTACTAAGCAGGCTCCCTAAAAATCCAAACAGTTTTTCCACAAGAAATTTCATGTCTCTTGACCTTTCATTTTTATCCCAGGATGGAAGTACTGCTTTCAATAAATGTACAGCAAGGATCTAAAAAGAGAACAAAATTAGTGTTTTTCTAGTCTACATCATCAAATACTAAAGAAACTCTCTAACATATTTAGTACAGAAGAAAGACATTTTTAAAGTCAGCTTTCCTTTGCAGTTCTTTCTACAATGCTGATTTCTTTCTGACTGCGGAAATTACAGAGCTACTGACCTTCAGCTTGCTAAGGGATATTTTAAAAGAAGTTGTGACAGTTCAGAGTCAGTAACAATTTTACTGGCACATTATATTAATGAACCCAATCTCTTCAATACTTAGGACATCAGACACAGACACACACACTGAGAAACAATGCAAATGACTAAAACAAATAGGAAAAACAGGAATACAGAATGGGAAAGTTCGTTCAGCTTGCAGACTCAAAAATTAGTACTAAGACGTATTTCGGAATGAAAGTTTCCAAGTGTTCTGCAAAGAAGTTGTAGCAGTTAAAATTCATGAGATATAAAGCTGAATGGTGGAGGGCAGGCAACAGCAGCCACAGGGACAGTCAAAAGCAGCCACTGTGAAACCAGGGCTTCCAGCACAGTACAGAACGAACAGGCTGGCATCTCTGAACCCAGAAACTCAGTGCAAGACTGACAAGGAACAGGGGAAGGTGCAGCACTGCAGTATCAAAGAGCAGAGGGGGTTGCATATTTTGAGTAGGAGCATTCCAGGTTTTGAGCTTCCTCATCTTCTACCCAGAAGACCAATACAAGTGACTAACAGCAAAGACAACACTCCTCTTGCAAACCTCTGTCAGTAACATGTCTTTATAGAACTTCAAGGTCTCATCTTTTTGTTGTTCTTAAGTTAGGTGCTGGTACATGAGGAATGGCCATTTCTCTCAAGTATTCCCTGAACAGCACAGATGACTTTACTGCACTAAGTCCTGGATGATGACAGAAGTCTCAGCATATTAAAAATATTGACAAGAATTTACTGGAAGATCACACAAAAATGAACAAGCCTTTATGATACAAGGCTTCAGTTAAAAAATGCTGATGAGCTTATCAAGGAAAAGAATAAGATGATCTTTTGATCCCCAAGCCTTAAAATTTGGCAGAGTTATTCTATAATAAATCTGCTTTTCAGTCTCATGAAAACAGCACTAACAAGATGCTAAGGAATGGAAAAAGAGGGGAAAAAAAAGAAAAAAATTAATAGAAAAGAAGAAATAAGAAAAGGGGAGACGACAAGTAAAATACAACACCAAAATAAGATGCAAAGATGTAGCTTCTTGAGAGAGGCTGTAATTAAAATAATATTAACAGTTTCCTATGGAAGGAGGGACAGTAGACAATACATAATATGGTAACTTTAAATGAAATTTTACTTTTTCCTAACCATATACTTCTTATTCTTTCATTTGTTCAACTTATGGGAAACCTTACATGGGAGTTTCTGGAGCACATTTTTGGAACACTGTTTTGACCTTTCAACAGAACAAGGGAGTCCATAGTATCCTGAAGGTTCGAAATTCAAGAGATGCATATTTAAAACAGTAAATCCTAAATAAAAAGAAAATGTTATCTTTTTTCCAACTATCTAAAAACTGATTTATGGACACTTCCCAGTTGTTTTGTAAAATACACCTTTTAAGACAACTGAAGTCTGCTAATTTTATTGCCTATTGAAGTAATTTGGAAATACACACATTACCTGTCTCTGTAGTGAAGCAGCAGTGAAAGATTCATGCCCCTCAACAATTTTCATTAGCAAAGTTATCCACTGAGATGTACTAAGAGTGCTGCACATCTGAGGCATGAGTGCTATGCTTCGAATGAATCCCAGCGTGCACCAACTCCTATGCTGTTCTTTATAAACTAATTTATTTGGCAAGGAAGCTAAAAACAAAAAGACATATACATGTAACAGTTGACTTTTCCACCAGCTATGTAGTTCTCTATATACTACATGGGACATTTTTTGACTAATCAGAACACTGAGCTATTTCACTGTCTTTACATGAACTATTAATTTCAATTTTAGAGCTTGTAATTAATTTTATTAAATATGCCTTTAAAACAATTCTCATCATTACACTGTTTCCTCATTTCAAAGTACCTAACAGCATTACTTCTGAAATTACGAAGAAGCTACAAAAAGGAGTATGACACACCCAGTCATACTGTTGTTGCCAAACACAAAAAGGCTGCTAATAAATTAATTGTCTAAGTCAACAATTTACATCTCATGCATTTCTTCTCCTTTTACTGTTTATGTTCTAAGAATGCACAGGAGCACTTCTATTGCCTTTAAAAATTAAGATTTTAAAAGCTCTGAAAATGCATATTCTAGCCCTTGCCCTTAAAAGGATTAACAACTAGTAACAAAAGATTTACAAACTCACAAGACAACAAAGCACAAAACAGAAGCACAGAGCTCAGTCAGACTGCTTCTATGTAATATACCTGATTTATCTATTGTTCCACTCTCCACAAGCATACGGAGCAGACCACACAAAGTCCGAGTAGCATCACTTTGCATGACTTCAGCATGGACACCAGCAGAGAGACACAGTGTCTGCAACAGGTTCACAGTACTTGTCAGCATCATGGAAGTAGGGTGGAGATTCCTTTCAACTTGCTCTGCTTCTGAAGGAAGACACAAAAGGCAAAGGAATACATTAACACTGAGTTTTTCATTTCACAGAGGTTCTGAGACAACATGATGTGAACAATGTGTTAAAAATATTTTCCCGGAGATGACCTGACACTAAGAAGATTTCTTATTTCCAACTCCAAGAGCAAAACATAAACCAGGTATTTTGCACATATATTTTCAAGTTTTTTCTCCAGCAGTACACGGCTGTTGCCAAGAATAGCGAAGCACTCTGACTAAATGTATAATTAGGCCATATAAAAATCCCACTTCAGAATGGTATTAACATATGTTAAAATGTATACCTCTTGGCATCTGTAAATGAAACTATTTCAACTGAATAATACTGTTTTCTCTGACCCATGAATACACAACAAATGTGACACCATCTTGTCTATCTTCCCCTCCCATTGTAAATCTGTATTAAGAAAGATTCTAGTCAGAAGTGTACACCTATTAAATGAATCTTTGATGAGGCACTTGCTCCTGTGAAAGAAACTGTTCTGTATTACAAGATACCAATTTTAAAATTCAACTAAAACTGTGCCTCCACTGTTATAAAAAAAATATATTTTTTTTACCAGAATCATCCTCAGTGTCTGAATCCTCTGTTGTGGGCTGTGTTGCAGGTGGTGGCTCAGCTAGTTTGAGATCATATTTTCCCTCCTTTCCCATTCTGTAAGAATTTGTACTTCCAGTGTCCCACTGCACTCTAATCCAGCCATCTTCTCCCAGTTCTCCAATCACACGACCCAAACCTGGTGTGGGTCCATCCTGACAGAAGAGAGGTTCAAGTTACACAATCAACAACATTAATTCATATCCAAAGTTCATAAAATAAAAATGCAATTGCTCTTTTTTGTTGCTAACCTCATAACAGGTAGTAAACCTTCAACAGTGTTTCAAAAATTGAGCATAAAGTTAGAAAGCATTTCACAATTTTCAAAAGAATCACCCCAGTAAGCTGCATATTTAGACACTCATGGTTAGATCTCTTCTACTATGTCTTACAGAAGTAGCAGTTATGTCCTACATAGTTGGAAACATATAATATTGTAGAAAACAAATTATCCAATTTCCCATTAAAAGGTAAATTAGTCTCACTAACAGAGAATTTTAAACATCTCCAAAAAATGAAGCTGAAGAAATAATTAATATATTTCATGTTAATTTTCCAAGTCTTTCATGGTAAATGGTCAGAATTGCACAGCATTGCTGTAAGACAGTGAAGGATTGATAAAGCTGGTTATGAAAAACACAAGCTGTGCCTNATAATTAGGCCATATAAAAATCCCACTTCAGAATGGTATTAACATATGTTAAAATGTATACCTCTTGGCATCTGTAAATGAAACTATTTCAACTGAATAATACTGTTTTCTCTGACCCATGAATACACAACAAATGTGACACCATCTTGTCTATCTTCCCCTCCCATTGTAAATCTGTA
This sequence comes from Ifrita kowaldi, assembly GCA_013398055.1. Taxonomy (NCBI): domain Eukaryota; kingdom Metazoa; phylum Chordata; class Aves; order Passeriformes; family Cinclosomatidae; genus Ifrita; species Ifrita kowaldi. Next base: position 259,797 of record VZRS01010053.1, on the reverse strand, counting down.
TTAAGAAAGATTCTAGTCAGAAGTGTACACCTATTAAATGAATCTTTGATGAGGCACTTGCTCCTGTGAAAGAAACTGTTCTGTATTACAAGATACCAATTTTAAAATTCAACTAAAACTGTGCCTCCACTGTTATAAAAAAAATATATTTTTTTTACCAGAATCATCCTCAGTGTCTGAATCCTCTGTTGTGGGCTGTGTTGCAGGTGGTGGCTCAGCTAGTTTGAGATCATATTTTCCCTCCTTTCCCATTCTGTAAGAATTTGTACTTCCAGTGTCCCACTGCACTCTAATCCAGCCATCTTCTCCCAGTTCTCCAATCACACGACCCAAACCTGGTGTGGGTCCATCCTGACAGAAGAGAGGTTCAAGTTACACAATCAACAACATTAATTCATATCCAAAGTTCATAAAATAAAAATGCAATTGCTCTTTTTTGTTGCTAACCTCATAACAGGTAGTAAACCTTCAACAGTGTTTCAAAAATTGAGCATAAAGTTAGAAAGCATTTCACAATTTTCAAAAGAATCACCCCAGTAAGCTGCATATTTAGACACTCATGGTTAGATCTCTTCTACTATGTCTTACAGAAGTAGCAGTTATGTCCTACATAGTTGGAAACATATAATATTGTAGAAAACAAATTATCCAATTTCCCGTTAAATGGTAAATTAGCACAGTCTCACTAACAGAGAATTTTAAACATCTCCAAAAAATGAAGCTGAAGAAATAATTAATATATTTCATGTTAATTTTCCAAGTCTTTCATGGTAAATGGTCAGAATTGCACAGCATTGCTGTAAGACAGTGAAGGATTGATAAAGCTGGTTATGAAAAACACAAGCTGTGCCTCTTGCTTATCTTGCACCTGGCTCCAGCACAGCCTATCAACTGAGTGATGCCTGGAGTGAAGCAGAGCCCTCGTGCACCACTGTTGTTTCAGCGAGGCACAGAAGGGCACCTGGGCCTCTGTGTGAGCCAACAGCCACACTCCCTTCACCCTTGAAAAACAAGCCTTGTTATAAATCCAGTTTGTTCAGGAGATAAGGATGCACACAAAGACCCTCTGATGAAGATGAGACAGCCCCTACTGCTGCCTCAGTACATGGAGGAGGACCAAAGTGTTTATTCTACCTCTTTTATCAACTATAAATTCTGACAAAAGGTAACCGAGACCCTCATTAAGCCCCATTAACACATTAACTTAGGCACCCCTCAGGAAGCAGATGAAGGAAAACAGGGGATGTGTAAACATGCATGTATGGCCAAAGTCACCAAACCCCACCCATAACATGATTGCTCCATCCCATTGGAAAAGCCCAAAATTTATAGCACAAAATAGTGGCTTCAGGGGCAGAAAGGGCTGGAGGGGGAAAACTCTGTCTGCTCAAGATCTTTTCACGGACTACATCTCTCTTCTTTTCCCAAAGAGAAGCCTTTATATAAGCTTTGCATCTCCAACAGCATTGGAGCACACCTGGCAGTATTAATTTACATACACACCTATATATATGTGTCTGTGTGCATATATATATACACGTATATGTGTATATATGTGTATGTATAGTGCTATTAGATCTCTTACTATACTTNGAAGCACTCTGACTAAATGTATAATTAGGCCATATAAAAATCCCACTTCAGAATGGTATTAACATATGTTAAAATGTATACCTCTTGGCATCTGTAAATGAAACTATTTCAACTGAATAATACTGTTTTCTCTGACCCATGAATACACAACAAATGTGACACCATCTTGTCTATCTTCCCCTCCCATTGTAAATCTGTATTAAGAAAGATTCTAGTCAGAAGTGTACACCTATTAAATGAATCTTTGATGAGGCACTTGCTCCTGTGAAAGAAACTGTTCTGTATTACAAGATACCAATTTTAAAATTCAACTAAAACTGTGCCTCCACTGTTATAAAAAAAATATATTTTTTTTACCAGAATCATCCTCAGTGTCTGAATCCTCTGTTGTGGGCTGTGTTGCAGGTGGTGGCTCAGCTAGTTTGAGATCATATTTTCCCTCCTTTCCCATTCTGTAAGAATTTGTACTTCCAGTGTCCCACTGCACTCTAATCCAGCCATCTTCTCCCAGTTCTCCAATCACACGACCCAAACCTGGTGTGGGTCCATCCTGACAGAAGAGAGGTTCAAGTTACACAATCAACAACATTAATTCATATCCAAAGTTCATAAAATAAAAATGCAATTGCTCTTTTTTGTTGCTAACCTCATAACAGGTAGTAAACCTTCAACAGTGTTTCAAAAATTGAGCATAAAGTTAGAAAGCATTTCACAATTTTCAAAAGAATCACCCCAGTAAGCTGCATATTTAGACACTCATGGTTAGATCTCTTCTACTATGTCTTACAGAAGTAGCAGTTATGTCCTACATAGTTGGAAACATATAATATTGTAGAAAACAAATTATCCAATTTCCCGTTAAATGGTAAATTAGCACAGTCTCACTAACAGAGAATTTTAAACATCTCCAAAAAATGAAGCTGAAGAAATAATTAATATATTTCATGTTAATTTTCCAAGTCTTTCATGGTAAATGGTCAGAATTGCACAGCATTGCTGTAAGACAGTGAAGGATTGATAAAGCTGGTTATGAAAAACACAAGCTGTGCCTCTTGCTTATCTTGCACCTGGCTCCAGCACAGCCTATCAACTGAGTGATGCCTGGAGTGAAGCAGAGCCCTCGTGCACCACTGTTGTTTCAGCGAGGCACAGAAGGGCACCTGGGCCTCTGTGTGAGCCAACAGCCACACTCCCTTCACCCTTGAAAAACAAGCCTTGTTATAAATCCAGTTTGTTCAGGAGATAAGGATGCACACAAAGACCCTCTGATGAAGATGAGACAGCCCCTACTGCTGCCTCAGTACATGGAGGAGGACCAAAGTGTTTATTCTACCTCTTTTATCAACTATAAATTCTGACAAAAGGTAACCGAGACCCTCATTAAGCCCCATTAACACATTAACTTAGGCACCCCTCAGGAAGCAGATGAAGGAAAACAGGGGATGTGTAAACATGCATGTATGGCCAAAGTCACCAAACCCCACCCATAACATGATTGCTCCATCCCATTGGAAAAGCCCAAAATTTATAGCACAAAATAGTGGCTTCAGGGGCAGAAAGGGCTGGAGGGGGAAAACTCTGTCTGCTCAAGATCTTTTCACGGACTACATCTCTCTTCTTTTCCCAAAGAGAAGCCTTTATATAAGCTTTGCATCTCCAACAGCATTGGAGCACACCTGGCAGTATTAATTTACATACACACCTATATATATGTGTCTGTGTGCATATATATATACACGTATATGTGTATATATGTGTATGTATAGTGCTATTAGATCTCTTACTATACTTTCTGTCACAACACATACTAACACTCAGTAGTAGTTAGTGCACTTATCACCAGCAATCCTGAGCTTGCTTTTCTGGTGCTTCAAATAACCACACTATTTGTGCTTCTGTGCTCGTGCAAGTTCTCCTCCAAACTCAACCAGACTTACAATGTTAAGCTGGGCTACAGCTGGAAATTAAGCCCAGCTGCAACCAGCCCCTCTGATCTCTGAGAACCAACTGGAATGCAAGGCTTATTTTCTGTTAAATTCCCATATCCTTAATTCAGCATTTCTGGAATGTAAAATGCCCTTAAGTTTGATTGACCAGAAACTTCACAGACAGCCCACCGAATAGGGACTTTAGATAATAACACACCCAAAACCTGTATGAAAGAAGTTGTACCTGATCACCCCATTTCCAGTCTACTCCTCTCACCACTCTGGTACCAATTTTCATCATGGCTGCCAGCTCTGGTCCAGAAACAGGGAGCTGAACAGGTGTAGTTTCCTTTCTTGACTCTTCTAGGACTGTGGCAGAAGCCCCATGAGAAGAGGCAATCATATCTTCTTCAATATTATCAGAACTTGGTCCTAACAAGGAAAAAACATGAAAAAAATTACACCCAGCTACAAGATTTTTATATGTACCTTTGGTCACAAGTAAACTTTCAGGCACAAATTTTGTAATATAAAAGCAGTAACAAACAGGAGAGCTGACTGAACAGGTGATAAGTCAAATAACCTTTAAGAAAACTAGGATGTAATGGTTTTGAATGCACAGGAATTGAAATACTTAATTTTGAATAAAAAAACAAATGACAAATAAGAGATATTAATAATGATGACTCAATTGGCTAAATGGTTCCACAAACAGAATTTTTTTGAAAAACTTTCTGTGTGCACTCCAGTTAAACACAAGTTACAGGAACAAATGTTTGCTATTATCTAAGGAAACCAAGAGAGAAAAACGACGGCAGTTTGAATCACAGCAAAACACACCAGAGAACTTCCTATAACAGAACAAAGAAAGCTTCACGCTTAAATATGCAGACTGGGAACACTTTTAATACATAGAACAAATGAAATGGAGATTAGACAGTAGGCAGTTTTTATTGGTTTCATTTCAAATTTTCCATTTTTAATTTATTTGTAACAGTTCCACCAAAACTACACATTAACTGAAATTTTAGCAATGGATGGCCAAAGCAAATGTTTAATAGAAAAAATCATGACTGAGAAAAGGCTGCAATCAAATTAATCTCCCTCTCAACCACGCTTACAGATGTGTTTTCATATCAAGCTAAAATAGCATTAAGCAGCAAAGTAATTCTGTAATTTGGGTACACCAACAGGTAAAAAATACAGGAGACTGGTAAAGCAAATGCTTTATTCCAAGTAAGAAAGAAGAACTGTACCTATCAGCCGCAGTGTGGTTTGTGTTAAGGCCAGCATGCCAGAATTGAGGAGCAGGCTCAAGGTGTTCGCACCGTGCTGCAGCGTCAACATGTTCAGCATGACCAGCAGAAAACGTGCTTGTGGAATAGTTCCAAGACTTGGTCCTGCTGGATTCTCATTAGTAATTGTTTGAAGAGGAACAGGCTGCAGACCTAGTTCAAAAGTAATATAAACAACAAAGTTAGCTGACATTTGGGAGCTACAATACAAGAGGTTACAGATTTGTTTGACTGATGGTTTAAAGTATTTTTTATTCCCTGCTCAGTTCTGAGACCTTACAAGCTGAAGTTCCAAGAAACCGACTATAATTTGTATTTTAATGCTAAAATGTTACTAATGAGTAACAACTAATCACCTGTAGCTGGGAAATCAGCAACATACTCAAACGCGTTAACAGGGGGTCAAGGTGGGAAGGTTAAAACGACACACAAAGCAATTCTCAACACAAATCAAGGGAACTGATTTCAACATCCCAATTACTGGGAACTTTAATGTAAAACAGTTTTCTCCACAGACAACAGCAACAAGATGAGATTCACCTAGCTCTTTAAACTTTGCATTAGCATCTAGCAAGATGTTCCGGACATTCTGAATAGCCCATGCGTACAACTTTCCGAAAGTTACTTCCAGCAGCATTCTGTTAAACGGCGGGATCAGATCGACATCCTTCAAGCAGTCAGTAAGAGGCTCCCTTCAGGGAAAAACAACAACAACAAAAATAAGTATTGTTTTCTTATTGAAGAATTGTGGAAGCAAAAGCAACAAGAAGTTTTACCCTATATTGGCTCCTTCTGGAATAAGCCTCTGCCATCCACAGAACATAGCATACTGCACAGATGGGAGCAAAAAATTTTTAGCTGACAATTTCAGAATAGTGTCTATTCCCTCCAGACGAACTTCTGCTCTTTCCAACTGTCAAAGAGAAAAAACAAATTGTCACACTTACGTAAACTGCTAATAATTGTCATAATTATGTAAAGGTCCCATTTTCATTCATGTTACCTGTTTTAATAAACATTTTCTCATTTTTTCTACATCCACTGGCTCTTCTTTAAGTGCAAATTCAACAATGGTGTTAAGGAGGGCAGACTGTGGATACAAGCCCTGAACATTTTGCTTCAGCCATTTGTATTTGTGGACACCTGTAACTGTACTCAAAATTGGCTGCCACTTATCCTGCAAAAGAAGAAGGTAGCATGTTAAAACTTTTTAAACAATTTTAAATTATTGAAAATATAAGTTATTTCATGCAAAAAAATTTTCAAATTCAAAATACTAGAGGGGTGGAAATAAAAACTTTTTCAAAGTCAGGAAAGAGCTTAGTATTATTTTAACTCATTATCTTTTTTACTATTGCTACATAAAATTTCAAATGCGTTAATGTTCAAAAAAAGAGGAAGTAACCCGTCACAACATTTTATTTTGAAATTAAGCTCTATCTAAGATTATCAATAATTTAAAAACTAGAAAAGGTATATTTACATATGCTAAATGCATAGTACAAGCTTATTTCTAAAAATTCAAGCTATTGCAATCATGCTTTAGCTCATACTTTTTTCTCTTGTTATTTTTATTCACAAGGTTGATTCAAAATCTGGTACCTTACCTTGGGTGATTTGATTGGTATGGGCTTTTTATCTATAGGGACAGGACTGTGAGGTACCACACAAGATTCTTCTAAATCACTCTCTTCATTTCCAATTTTGGATTCCTCTACATCAGCAGATTCAGATTTTTTTGGCACTATAAACAAAAAAGTATTACACTTTCATGCAGTCCGATTAGATTTTACAGCGTCACATTTTCAGGTTTGCATGATAACCTAAGCACACAGAATACTTAAGAACTGTCCACAATAAAATGGAAATGTATTCTTGGTGAACTCTATGTCCAACTATTACCAAATTAACTCTGGTATTACCGGCAATGTGCTTTTGTCTTTAAAGACAAATTTGAAAAGCACTTTGGTGTCTGTTCACTACATTAATTTATTTCCATTCTTTGACTACACTTTAATAAAACATGATTTCTAAAAAGATGTCAGTTCCAGTGAAGTGTTACTAAAACAAATTCAGAGGGTCTGATACTGAAGGATCATTTTTAATCCACTGGAACACGAAGAAACATGCCTCAACTACACTTGACACTCTTGTTTTCCAGTTCTTGCTGTAGGATCTGACATGCAACCACTGGTTTAGAAAACTTCATGAAAATGCAGCAGAAAGCAAACGGCTTTGATGCTTTATCTAAGGAGTCTCAAATAGCAGCAAACCTTGAAATAAGATGGATTTTCATTGTTTCAAAGAGAATACAGCATTAATGCTGCCTTACCTCTTTTTTTCCTTTTTTCTCTAATGATTTTCTGAGCTACCCTTCGCCATCGGGGCAAGGAACTAAGAAGTTTAAATTTGGACATTATAGAGAGATCATTGCAAACCGCAGGACGCAGTTCATTGAATAAGAATCTCAAACGCTCAATGACAGGAGCACAAACTTCCTTGTAAGAACGCCCTTGTTCCTGATGGGTCTAGAAAAGACATTGAAAGATTAAATTACTGTTTAATACACAAGAAAATGAACAATATATAACTTTTTAATAAAACACTTCAAATGAAAATTAATCTTAACATCAGCAGCTAAGAGGCTTACCTTAATCAGTGAGCATTTTGCTTGGTAGACAACACGACACACATCCACGACAGATTTTGGTAAGGTTTTGTGCTTTACCTGGTCAACTCCAAGGGTACCAGGATGAACAAGAGACAGTGCAACATGACCTTAATGGGAAAAGACAATCTTTGAATATGCATTTCCAAAATCATCCATAGCAGAGTTTAAACTGGCCTAAACAAACACACCACAAGCCTACCTACCCAAATCTTCATGCTTCAGAAGACAGCATAGTAACAGACGTCCTACTTCCTCCACAGGATGCTCAGGAGGGAATGTAATTGGTGTTGTTAAGTGACACTGTTTACAGTATCGCTCTATTTGACACAAGAAGTCCTAAGAAAACACACAACAGCCTCTGTTTAACTTCAGTTTTAAAATACAATGAAAGGACTCAAAATACCACAGGCAGCATTTAAACAATGCTGAGCAATCTCCACAATCTGAATTAACATTCCTGAGATACAACACACAGTATGAGCAATTTAACACACAGCAGCTGCAACCCAATACTACAAATACCCTACAGTCTTCTTCCTCTACAAAAAGCAACATGGCTGAAGGAACAAAGCTACTACTGCTTTTATCTCTTCATGAGACAGTCAGGTCACCTAACACAATTTTCAATGGTCTTCTGATTAATCATTATTCATCATTATTGCTATTCCCGAAGACTTATTTGAGGTTTTTTTCATAAAGGAGCTGAACTCAGAGGGTTAGCAAATATTAAGATATTACAGAAGATAGTGATCAATGTAAACCATAGGGTTTTTCATAATATCCACAGTTCTAACCACATGAAACCTGAACCTCAAGCCCCAAAGGAATTTTAAGACAAAAGCATACGTGAATCTGAAACATAAAATACATTTGCAGCTTGACAGAAAAAACTCTCTCTTAGTTCAACTGGAGGTGAGCAGGATCTCTCAATGCTACTGAAACTTGACATGAGAAGTAATGCATTACTAATTTTTTTGTAAGAATATTCAAATTTTTAGTTCTCCCACTCAAAAAATCTAAAGAAAAAAATGCACTGTTATGCTACCAAGTGAAATATACACATTTTACCCATCAGTAGTACTCAACCATTCCTTTCACAAGAAGTAATTCTGAAATGACTTTTTCAGTTGTTTTGCTATAACTTTTGGAGAATTTTCACCACCACTATCACCCCTCAGAAACAGCTTTTGTGCACAGAACTACTGAGGGCCTACCTTCACAGTGTGATCCTGAATATTATTATCCGCAATAGCTTGGAGAAAGGGTTGTGAATGGTCACTCAAAGTTAATCGATGTGCATATAGTTTTGATTTATTTGGGGTAGTGTTACCAGGTGAACTGCAATGGTCTTCATCTTTTTCCTCATTGTAACTGTAATGAATCTGACTAGTTTGCAAGCCTCCAGAAAAGATCGATGACTTCAACCATTCTAAAATAAAGAAAACATGAGCGAATATTCTGATCAAAGACTAAGCTATCAAGACTCAATTTCCTGTAATAAAACGCATTCACAACTTGAACAAGATTTAGCAAATCTTTCATTTGCTGGAACTTTTTCACAGGAAAAAGAAAAGGGTTCTGCAACTGAGAAACAATTAAGTAACAGGGCAGCCATCATCCGTTTAGAGATATAGGGCCTTAGCATTTTTTCTGCTATTAATATTGAATTATACCTTCTATTCACCAAACCAAGACAGCCAATAAGAAAACTTCCAATACCACATGACCCAGGCACTCTTAACTGACAATAAATTCATGAGACAGGAGACTGTGACACATTGTTTTCTCTTCTATTTTATGTTGCATATTACAAAATTCTGAATTCAACCGCCCAAAATTATCTAACCCCTATTTAAATCTTGCTAAACTATTGGGATCTTGATGAGTGTGGTAGTTAATGTTAAGAATAAAGAACTCCTGCAGAAGATACCAAAACTAACGAAGTGCTAAATTTTCAGTTAGCTTATTCTTCTTCTTTGTCTTTTTCTCGCATGCTTTGACAAGTACTTATCACTTTTTGAAGCTCAAAATGACGTTCTGCTTACTGGCACATTCAATTTCCAGAGGAGAAAGTGGTGTGCTCATTGCCAGGTAGGAAGCATGCAGTCCAAGGAGAAGACCCAAATTCCTCTCTGTGTCTATCAGAGGTGATGACAAAGTACTGAGATCTGGTGTTGTAATCAATTCCTGGTCAGGCTGCACAAAAGAAACAGCAATTGTAAGCTAGAACTGAGCTCCAGCAAGAATTCTGACAGCAAAGTGATGCTTTACTTTAGAAAGCATTTGCCCATTAGTAACATTTTTACCTCTATATATTGGCCAACACAGAAGGCATGCATTGATTCCCGTGTGTCCTCAAATTGCAAAGCAGCTTCCAGAGCAACAACTGGGTCCTCACCAGCAAACTGAGCTAATGAAAGAATGACATAGTCAATACAGTATCTAAAAATGTGGTAATTCCATCTAGTTTTGAAACAAAAGTAGTTTAAGTCTGTAAGTCAGATGAAAATTCTCACCAAGTATGCTACTGCCAGTTAAAGACTGGGTTTGGAAGTCCTTTATATCATACACTTTCCCATCAATCACTGTCCAAAACCCTCCGTCTTTGTTGTGGTTCTCTAGATCAGCCTTACGTATAAGTGTCACCTCCTCATTATTTCTGCAACTCTGGCCAGTAAAAAATGAACCTATCCATACAAAACAGAAAAGAGAATTTATCAACAAAAAATCAGAAAGTAAGGGTTTTTTTCTGAACATTCTTTTAATAGTTGACTAATCCAATTCTTCACTTCTATGCTTGTTTTTTATATGCTCAAAAGTAAAAATGGCTATTAATATGTTCCTGTCCACATATTATGCAATTAAACTGCCTGTATACTGTGTTCTTTTATGCACTAATCTCTAATGTCACCTAGCACTGCCCAGCTATATGGCTGTTTTGTGTGGAGGTGGAGCAGAACAATCAGGTTTCTAGAAAATCACTGCTCTAATTGCTTCTTCCTTCAAATTACTTTGGTTTTATTACTCACTTGCCTGCAAGGAATTTGCTGGATATTTCATTTCAGCCTAAATTCAATTTTTTTTAATATAAAAGATGCTTCTCTTTTGACCACAGACACAGCTCATATTACAAAGTGCCCTAAGAAAATAAAATTTCCTTATTTCAAAGCTTTCACATTACTCATCCTTTGTGTTACAGACAGAATTTAGTAACAAAACGCCTAGATGTACTACTCAGGTTTTCACTGCAACTTATCACAGTCAAAATGTGAAATGATGTGAACTACTTCTTGAAAAAGCTGCATCTATACTCTGCTTAATCCTACCTCTATATGTAACTTCCTTAAGAATGTACTGACAGAAATAAATAGTGCCATATGACTGCCATATAAATTGATTAATAAAACTTTGTACTGTGAAGGAGAATTCTCTTCCTGAGAACATGAACAGCCACCATTTTTATATAGCTACTTCATAAAAGCAGTCCAGATGCTACTAAGTACATACCCATTATTCCTGGCCATGCTAAATCCTCATTGTCATCCCTTTCCTTTCCAGGGGCTAAGTGGTTAAATCTGTCTAGATGTTCCAGCAAGCCAGCTAACAGAGGGATAGCACCAGCTTCCTGCATTAATCCAGCATTTTTACTGAGGAGTAGCACTATAGAAACCACCAGTTCTGGAAGAAGAATGCCTGAAACAAAAAACACAGAAGATACTCACATTTAGTTCAAGTTCTACGTTCATTGCATTGCAGAAGTAAATCACCATTAATATATTCTGCCTTCAACTAGTGTTGAATACAAAGCTCTTGCCTTCCTCATTGAATTTTCCCTCCTTCTCTCCCATTACCAAAAAATTAAACTGACTCCTTCGTAGCCATTTAGAACTTTCAAGAATGTCTTAAAATTCCATGGAAGGGGAAGAAATGAGGACGACAAGTAAAAACCTACCTGTTAAATCTCCATCCACGACATGAGATACTTCTGCAAAATGCCTATGACTAGTACAAGCAATGCTGGTTGCCACAGGAAGTATATCACCAATGTGTGTGCACAGAAGAGCAGTGTATTTCTTCAGTAAAGAACCAACACCTAAGAGGTCAGGACCTGTATAAAAATAGAGGAAGAGCACAGAGGACCACCACACAGTCATATTTAAGAAACAGCCTTCAAAAGCTGACAAACTCTTCTGAAATTATGCCACTTGATGTTAGCACTAATTTAAGAAATCATGCAGTTTTAAAAATTTATAAAAAGTTTATTCTCCAGATCCTGTTACCTAACCAAAAAAAAATTTCACTTACAGAAAACAATGTAAATAAACTACTTTCAAACACTGCTCAGACAAATTCAGCAACTAGGCTGACAATTGAGACAAGAAGATAAATCAAAATAAGAAACTGCTATCCTGTAAAAGTTATTACAAAAATACTTGGGGACGGAACAGAGGTTGTTTGCTTTTATTTTTAAAACCACAACTTACTGTATGTATTAGGGACCTGGCCAACACAGTCTGCTGGGTAAAGTTTGCTAACAAGCAGACGCTGAAAACGGAGCAACAGGTCCAGAGAAGCAGATCTCTCCTTGCTATAAAGTTCTTGGTCCATGCAGGAAGAAATGCGACGAGCAACATCTTTTAGTTTGGCTATCGTCTGCGAAGCGATGTTCCTAAATGGTATAAAAGTACCACAGAGTACTTAAGGGGAGATCAGAGTGAAGACAGTCCACAGTCCATGGGTTAAGATTTTGCAAAATTTTGCATAAATACATGCAAAGTTTCTATGCAGAACTTCCACTCCTTTGCACCATAGTACTTAAAAAGGCAATGGTTTTGTGGATACATTTTGGTTAACAGGATTTGCAAAATACCTCAAGTTTGTGGTTTTTGTCATCACTCACTACAAAACACAATCTGACAATCTTCACTGAGAGGCTGCAGTGAAAAGTCATGACACTACATAGCTCAAAAGAGTCTCAGTATTGATTATATTACATGGTTGCCATCACAGTTAAGTGAAAAAGTGCAATAAATTTCTTGGTAAACTCGTAATTACTTCCTGCTATACATGCTATATGTTAAGTACTCCTGTAGCTCCTCTGGCTGATTTAAAGCAGCTTTGTTCTCAGCACCCTAATTGGTCATGCATTCACTTGACTCTCAGTCAAGAACTTAAAATTCAGGTTCCTTTCCCGCTTGCAGTCTCCACGAGACAGTTCTAAATAAATAGGACAAAATATCCAGTTCTAAACAAATTTGTGGTGATTCTCACACTTTTTAAGGACAGTCTTTTAAACATTTGTCCTATATTTGGTACAAAACCTTCCAGATACTTCTTCCAGAGAAGAAGTATCAAAATCCATAAATGCAAGGCAGTCTTTCTAAAATTGGGTAATTAAGTACAGAACATTGCTCCTTAGCAAACATAACATAGCAGAACCACAGATAAGCTAGCAGTTGTTCAATATTTTGAATTCTGAGGAGCTAAAAATGCTAGAAGAAAACTTTATTTGCTCACCAAAACTACCATCCTTTAGCTGACGAGTTCACAGAACATCTAAATACATCTTCTGTACAAAAGTAAAAGACAAATTCAAAGCAATTACCTTAGTAACTGCTGAATTAACTGAACTAATGGTAAACTTTGTTTTCCTGCAGATTCATAGATTCCAGTGTTAATAAAGTCTTTGTCCAGTGGAGTTCTGCTCCTATGAAGTGTTGATGCATTTGCTTCTTGTTCATCAATTTCTTTTTCTTTCTGTGCTTCTTTTTTTGCTTCAATATCCTAAAAAAAGTAAATGGAGTTAAAGAAAACACACAAACCTCCACTATGATTATGAAACATTTTGTTAACAAGTATTCACGGTAACAAGATCAAGTTACTTTTACCTATGGCAAAAATGAAACAATTGCTACCAGACAAAATGTGTGGTGTATATTCTGTAACAACCACATGGGCACACTTTTTTGAAAACAATTATAATATACAAGGAAAGGTGAAGAGAGGGATGAGGGTGGCGAAGGTAAAAAAGAGTAGAGAAACTCCATAAAACCATGGTGGACACATGCCAGTAGCTGCTGCACAGTTCACAACTGAAGGCACATTTACTCTGTGTTTATAAAAGCAACAAATCCAGTGCCCTGCAGAAGAACCTGAAGTGCAAAGCTGATGAGCCATACCTGAATTTCTGCAGTAATAGCAGCGTTCAGCGCAGACTCTAAGCCTCCATCAGCCATCAAGCTGCCCACCAAGAGGTCAATCATAAATCTACGTCCTGGGCTGACATTCATTTCATTTCCTGAAACTAAGAATGGAAGAAGCCATTAATGAAGTCAAAAAGGGAGGCTTAAACAAACAGGCTTCACTTTGAGGACCAACCTGCGCTGGGGAGGAGCGCTGAGAGCGCCCTGGCGCGCTCCTCCGCCGTCGGCAGCAGCACAGACCAGCCGCTCTGCAGCACCGCCTGAGCCGCCGACTGCACCGTGTTAAGAACCCCAGCATTGCTTGCCAACGTTACCACTGTCTGCTTCAGGCTGTTGAGCAGGATACTGCCCAAACCTAAGCCAAGGCATTCTGGATCCACCTGATGACTAATGGCAGCATGAAGCTGAAAAAAAAAAAGAGGGGGGGAGGGGGCGGGGGGGGGAAAAAGGCAAATTTTTATTAACAGGTGATATGAACTTGGTGGGGATGGGGGGAAAAAAATCAATCCTGGAGCAAGTGAGTAAGTTCAGTGACCAAGATACAAACTTTCACCTGCAAATCTGTAAAACTAAAGTGAAATGCTAGCTTGCCTACATACTGAATTTAAACCAATACTCAAAGATTACGAATGGTAGCTATAAGCCCCAAAGTTCTGAAGTAAACCTAAAGAATAACCTAAATTGTTTCTGCCTCACTACATTACACTAGAAAAAACAGCACGTTTTCAGTGGCTGTCAGACACCAATTAAAGAGGTCATTCCCTTTTAAAAATGCTATTTAAAATCCATAAAAATGCTCAAAATCTCTGAGTGAGTATACAAGGCTTAATCCATTTAGACATTGTTTTTATAGAAACTGTCAAGAAGAAAAAAACCAAAAAACACTAGATGCCAAGTTATAAAATGACAGTGTAGTTATTTCACTTTCTAAAGCCAATGAAAGTACTTTAAGGCACATTAAAGGTCACTGTTTCCATCCAAGGAATTTACTGAAAACATTCAGTTCAATGACTGCGCGAAGTGTAAGAAATTGAAGGTACCTGAAGTCTTAAAAGGTTTAATGTTGCCACAGCCATACACTCCTTTTCCTGAGGAGGGGGCCAGTCAGAGGATCCATCCATGCCCTCAGTCACTTGTCTCAGTAACAGATCCAGCTGCTCAAATGTCATGGGGCAAACATCCACCACAAAAGGTACCCGCAAGCCTATTGACCATTCTGAACATGATGACCAAGCAAAACTCTATAAATGGAAACAATACACAAAGTTCCACAGTCAGTTATTTTCTAAATATGACACTGATTACAGATAGGAGAGTAAAGCTAAATCTGCCTTCAAACAGCAATAGTTCATGTGGAAATAACACCAGCACAACTGCTGAAGAGAATGCTCTACTTGCATTCTTGTAAACATACATAAAACCCTACCAATCCAGAACGCTCTCATCACATTTTCCAATGTGTTGTCATACCCAGTTCAGATACCTCACTATTTGTGCCCCAGGAAACATTATGCTGCCAACTCCTCAGCTGCTGTACCACACAAAACAAAACAGATAAATAGCTACTTCTCAGAATACCCAACAGAGGGAAAGCTAATCACCCCTTTTCGGCACAACAACTGCACAAGATTTTTTTTTTTCCAAAGCCTTCATTTACACAGAATAAGAAATAAGAATACAAAAAGTCATGCAAGCACAGAAAAAAGGACCAAAACTAGAATACAGAACTAACCTCAGTGAGAGGTAAAACCTAATCATTCAAAAATAAAACCTACCTGAGCAGGTCCACACGCAATTCCAACAATGTGCTTTGTGTCTAACCCCGGGAGAGCTGTGGGCTCTGGTTTAGTGATACGCAAAGTATCAAAATGCTGACACTGATCATTGCTTCCCCAGCTGTGCACTTCACTATCTTCAGTCAGTGCTAAACAATGGGTAGATCCAGCTGCCACATCTATCACTTTCTTTCCTGATAGGAAAGTTAGATATTGAAAATATAACTTAGATATTATAATTATTGACAGAAAAATAGCAGAGGTAAGGGAAACCATGCTAATTACAATCATGCTTAACTAGGAACATATTATGGATGCCAAGAGTCCCATTTTTGCCTCAGTAGGGGCTTGGAAGGGTACAGCAAAGCATAAACCAAGAGACAGATAAGCATGAAGGTTTACAAGCTAAAAAAAATCTTCTACTTTGTGTCCCTTCTACATAGAAACGTTTTCAGGAAAGATTTTTTTAAAAGATCTCCCCATCTATGATGAGAGACTGTGAAGTTATTTGTAGTCATTAGCTCAGAAGTTATTTTCATTTAGATCATTCAACATATACAAATAACAATTTAAAGGAAAGACAGAGCAATAAAAAAATGTTTTTTCCTTATCTTCTCCTACAGAACCTCAGGTTTCTCACAAATGAAAGAAGTAATTTTCACTCTGTTACGAACTAGTCAAAAGGCAAACACAACTTTAATGACATTATTTGTTGCCTGTTATTTTCATTTATTCCATTCACCTGCCTTAATCTTATCATATTATATATATATTTATTTGCATGACAATGCAAACATACATGCTTTAAATAAGCATTTCTGTGAACCTAATAAAAGAAAAGTAGTAAGAACAAAGAGAACACAAGACATGCAGCATTTAAAGCATAACATAGTGTCTTTAAGTCTGCTAAAATCTTGTAGGTGTAAATGCAGAAGTGATGGGAAATGCACATTACTACCTTTTTCAGTGCTACCAGCATAAAATATGACATAGTACATGGTATCATCACTCTTAAAGATGGGTTCATTTGTGTCCCATAAAAAACTCCAACAGCAGCAACAGGAACTTCGGAATATTTCCAGCTCTGATAATTACCTTTCAAGCCTTCCAGCAGTTTGGGATATCGAACATGCTCCTCCGTCCCATGCCCAAGTCTCTGATTGTCGCCTTTTCCCCAGGTGTAGACCTGGCCATCTTTGGTTAAAGCTATAGAAAACTGACTCCCGCAGCGAACTTTCACAATGTCCAGATCCTGAAGTTTTTCTATCAACTTGGGAGTTTTGCAACCATCGCTGCCTCCTCTTCCCAGTTTTCCATAGTCTCCATCACCCCAAGACCACACCTGGCCTTTACATCAGGAGAAAGAAAAAAAAAAATAATTGCACTGCTTTTCCATGTAATTAACTCATTTGTTTTAACAAATAAGTTCTTAAAAACCCATGATTCTATAACAAGCACAAATTTTAAATTGTATTTTAAGAAAAGTAGTTCTAAATTAATTTCTAATTGTTTGTGCCAATAAGAAATAATAATATTTGAAAAGTTTTCATGCTGACAAAACTGAACATAAAAAGTGCAACATAGAACATGCACCGAAAATCTACTAGTATATGGAAAGTCCTTCTTAAAAATATATGAAGCATAGGATTTACTGTAAATCAAGCAAATTAAAAGCTGCTTTCTTTTATTATTTATAAGAACTTAAAAATGTTTTCCACACCAAATGGCCAAATTGTCTGTGAAGCCTATTTCAATTTTCAGTTTATATCATTCAAGCATTTCTCAAAATGAAATGAAATCACCATGTCTATCATGTTCTTTTGAAATACACTACTAAATCTAAGTCCTGGTATAGGAACTTAGAAACAGTCGAGTCATTCTGTATCTGCAGTAAATAAAATTATGGCTCAAGAATGGTAAACTCATGCATGTCCAAACAGAAAGCCTTGTTTACATTCTGATGCATGTGTTCCCTACTTGCATAAGCTAGTCCCTAAGGTACTCTGATAAGCAATTGAAGCATGCAAGGCAGAGACCAAGAGGAAAAAAAAACTGATAAAATTTGGGTTTCCATTTCCTGCATGAGCAAACATTTCAGTTTTTAAATAATGCACATTATATTAACCGGCTATATTTCAAAGGAACAATTAGCTTCCAAGAACTATCTGCTTTCTAAGAGATGACTTTAGTGTTTAACTTTAGGGCTCACACAATAAAATGCAGGTTTTGAATCTCTCTCATCCTAGGCATCTTGGTCAGAGATGTTGGAAAGATGAACTTCCATGCAGCTTCTCTTTGACAGTTCCAAAGGGTTAACAGAGACAGTTCTCCTGCTCTGAATTCTGGCTCTTGTGACAACATGAGATATTTGCACTTATATAGTAATGAATAAAATTTAGACACATGCACGTCTATGTATTATTTTGTGTGTCCATTATACATTTACATGAAATACATATACACCATAAATCAACATATTTGCATATTCACAAGGAATATACTGCATATCTATGCATGGCAATAGCTCTGCAACATTATATGCCAAATGTATAAATGTACATATTTATTTCCCCACAAGGAATTTCAGCTTCAAATTCTTACAGAATTCAAGCCACTGGAAATGAGCATATCTGCAGGATGAACATCTTCAGAGTAAAAGGAAAGAAAGGAAAGCTTACTTAAAACTTTAAGTTTTGTTTACTACTAACCATTTTCAGTAACTGCAAGAGTCTGAGCATCTCCACTCCCACACGACACATCAATAACTTTGAGTCCTTTCAGCCCCGTGACCAGCATTGGGATGGTCTGATCTTCACTGGAACCTTCAAAACAAAGTAGTTCTGTGAGAAGCAAAACCCAGAAGGCCTGACAGGTTCTTTTGTTTGGTTTTTTTGCTTGTTTGCTTTTGGACGTTCTGTTATGTGGGTGTAGGGCAGTGCTGTTTAGTTTTGTTTTTAGATTTGAGTATCGTGACTAAGCTCCCATAGGGTTTCTGAGACATCCAACAAGGATTTAACCCATGAAATAGTCTTAGCTTCACAAGGAAAGGAACAGAGAACAGATTTTTCTTCTCCATCCAATTGCTTATTTCCAGGTAACTCATAGGAATTTAGTGGGTTTGAGACAATCCCTCCCTTAATTATTTCAATTCACATGAAGCCACATAAGGTTCTCAAATCAGCTTTAGGTGGGATGAAAGATCATTTGTGACAGGCACAAAACAATTCTTTAACAATGTATTTGAAGATATCAACTAACTCACCGTGACCAAGCCTGCCATAGTTTCCTCGTCCCCATGTGTACAGCTCTCCCTCAGCAGTAATGGCTGCACTATAGGTGCTTCCACATGCAATATGAACAACATGTTTCCCAGCTTGCTTCCCAGATAAAGCAGATATCATCTTCGGTTCCTCCAGAGGGCTATTTAAAGAGAAGGTGACATATTTCACAAAAGGTGATTTAATGAGTAGCTGATAAAAGGTGTGATGTACTTATTAGAATTGCTGATATTCTACCTGCAAGCTTTATCATCAGTCTGAAGTAACAAAATATAAATAGAGCTACAAGCCAAAATTAAGTTCAAATTTTTCAACAACATACAAACCACTGAAGGAATATCTAACAATTGCAACTTCTGTTTCCAACCGAGTTCACGCAATGTTTTAAAAAAATATTTGTCTATTGTTAAAAATACTACCTTTAATTACTGGATCTGAACAATTAATTTCATGACACTGATAACCCTTGTGTAGTCTCTCTCTTGCTTCAGAG
This sequence comes from Ifrita kowaldi, assembly GCA_013398055.1. Classification (NCBI taxonomy): domain Eukaryota; kingdom Metazoa; phylum Chordata; class Aves; order Passeriformes; family Cinclosomatidae; genus Ifrita; species Ifrita kowaldi. The sequence continues at coordinate 240,561 of VZRS01010053.1, read as the reverse complement.
GGAATTCTGTACTGTGGGAAGACACTTAAGATCTCTAAAATGTATTGATGTACACCCCCTATGCAGGACTGTTGTAGAAGACTGCTTCTACACAAAAGCAGGACAGTGATGTATGGGAAAAATGGAATAATGTACAACATGACTGCACAAAAAATGATGATCCTGCTCCAAAATGTGAGTCAACATTACAGAGGAAAATGTGCTCTGGATTCATAAAACCATCAATAAAAGGCCTAATAACAGTGCTCGCTGCTACACCCCCTACCTACAAGTTTTTCAGAAAGCAGCATTAATAGAGAGCTGGGAATATTCCAGACAGAGAAAACACACAGGGAGAATGCAACTTCTGTTCAGTAACAGAGCCAAATGTCAAATGCTGAACATTGCTTATATACACAACAAAATAACTCCTACTATGAATTCAGAACACTTGCAAATAAATGTTATGATTATTTTTAATACATACACTGTATCCCCATGACCTAGTCTTCCACCATCTCCACAACCCCAAGAGAAAACTTCACCATTTGCTGACAAAGCCAGATAGTGATGCCCATCTGAATGTGCTGCTATCTTCACAATATTTCTGGAAGCAAGACTCTGCACCAGCTGTGGTCCCTGCAAACCAAGCAAAAGAAATATGCTTACAAAAACTGCTAATATTTTCCATCACCGAACTACGTACAGTTTTCCTATTTCCAGTTTTATCAAAACTTTGCTCTCAAATTAATGAGGTAAAGGCAGGAAGAACAAAATTGTCAAATACGACAAAAGCAATGCTTTGAAGTTATTTGTTCCCATCCTCATAGGTCTTCAGTACATATGAAAATGGTGTTTATCTTAACATTACAGGCTATCTTAGTGACAAAGGCTTCTATTGCAGTGTATTTTTGTTTGAGAAACTACGCAGCTTGAACACAGTTATATCACTAAAGTAAAATCCATTTCATATCTGCCAATTTTGGAAGCTACCAAGGCCAGCATACCAATAAAAGCAATTATAATTGTATCCATAACCTCTACCCTGATAGAAATTACAGAATCCATATGCATTTCCCAAGAGACAAAACTCACTACTTCTGAAAGTTCAAATAAAACAGTACAGAAAGCTCACAGAAGTCAGCATGTCTCTAACTACTCTCCGAAGGAATTGTAAATATTTAGAAGAGCAGACTTAGAAGTAATACAGAACAAATTTTTAAAAACACGTTGAAAAATCTCACCAGAGTATCGCTGTTATATGCCTGCGTATAAACTCTTCCATTTCTAGATAATATCAGAAAACGTTTCTCTGCACAAGCAACCTGTACAACACCGAGGTTGGCCAGTCCTTCACACTGAATTGGACCGCTCACATTAGCATAATATTTCCAACCTATTAATCCCCAAGCAATGACCTCTTGCAGGGACCCCTAGGAAAAAAGAAATTCTGTAAGTACTAAATTTTGAAATACACAACTTAATAAAATCCACAGAGCAAATTATTTTTTAAACTTTTTAATGCCAAATATATTCAAATCTGAGACCATCATTTTGCCAATAGTCAATAAAATCTACCTAATTAGAAGATACCAAAAATAAGGACTTGCATGCATCATATTCAGTTTAGTCTGGTACTAAATCTACTGTAAGAGATTCAGAGATTTTTCAAGTTGGAAAGTTGAAATTTACTTTTTTCTATCTTTTATTTTTTTAGTATATCAGACCTCCAACATTTATAAAGTCTGGTCTTGAGAATTTACGTTGAGAAACACAAGGAACAGTTCAAAATATGACAGAATTAGCCACAGCGTGGTAAGGCAGAATGGTTCATAAACCACAAAATTGCACTTCAAGGCTGATTGAAAAAGGGCTGATGTAATAAAAGTTACCCAAGTAAGACAAATTTCGGAACTCAAGGTTATGTTGTGAAAATCAGAAAGGAATTTGAAGAATCTTAGGAGCTGTTTTCCTTGCATTCTGAAATTCAGTTATGCTTTTAGGGAAAACATCTTACTGTATTTGACATTGCAAACAATTACCTTATGAGATGTAGGAGAGCTACACTGTGGAGGCATACATGGGGTGGCAAGGCGGTCTAAATGGGCCATGATCACCACAGCTGTTTGTCTCAGATCAATCGCCAGCTCATTGTCCTGTGGCAAAGTCAGATACCTCAGAAAACTTTCATTTGGACTTAGAGGGTAAGTCAGGAGCTGGAAAAGAGAAAAGAGGAGTCAGAAAAGCATTCGAGGTGTATCTATGACACTCCACATACAGACACACAATTAAGTTTAGACAACTATCTGCACAAGTGTAAGAGAAAATGAATTAACTCTGCACATCCTTTTTTTACATTAGAGAAAAGTTTGCATGTTGAGAAAATAGTCAGATTGTGTATATAATAGAAAGTTACAAGCATAATAGAATTGATTTATTATGTTTTATCAATCTCACTAATATTCACTGAAAGTCATACTTCAAATTATTTTAAACACAGAATAAAATCAATCCAAATATGCAGAAAACTTAATTAGCCACATCTAACTTCATTATTCCAACAGCATTAACTGCGAAACACAATGCTTACCTCTAACCATGCTGACATTCTTTCCCCTACCTCAAGAAACTCAAATGTTCACATGAAAATCAAATGACTGCGGTGTATATACATTTTACATGGAAAACACCACTCCCAATTTTGTTTGGATAATTTTATGATTATTTTAGCTAGGCAAATGAAATTTGATTCCAACATAATACCATTTTCAAATAATCCAAGAGTAAGTACCTGAATCTCTTCCTCAGTATTGGGCATGTCTTTATTACATATTATACTCTGAAATCTTTGTAGCAAAGGTAGAAGGGGTGCACTTGTTCCTTGTGCAGATCGCTCATTGTCCGTTTCCCTCGTCCCATTATCCCAAAGTTGAAGCAGCAACATAACTGCAGACAACATTTGGCTAAAAGAGGGAATCAACATTTTCTATTAATAAGCAACCCTAAAAACATTGGGTTAGGTTATCCATACAATTCACTTTCTACATTTGGAAGTTTAGCTAAATCAGATGTCAGGGCTTTCTGTTTTAAACAGATTAACAGAATACAAAAAATGGATTTTGCAATCTAGATAGTATTAGATCTCAATCACCACTGCTTTAGTGAAAAGATGCATATGCTTTGAACCACAATTATTACATTAAACCCAAATCCATGAAAACTGAAGACTGTCAGCCCATTCCAATAGACAGTGATAGTTAAAAATCAGCGTGCTCATGCTTCTCACCTTAGTGTACCCCTCTGCACTGCCAGTTCAAGCAATATGGCAAGCGCCAAGTGTTGGTCTTGCAAAGGAATGTTTCCTGGCCCCTTGGTACTGGGAGCTCCATGCACATCTCTATTTAAAAGTCAAACAATATACATTAACTAATAGGAAGTAATACAGAATTGCTTATCAAAAGCATCTACAGCACCCCAAGAACCACTAAACTTTCAGAAAAATATCGAAGTGGTGATGAAAGCAGCTGAGAAGAAAAGCCCACACACTCCAAACTGGACCAAGTTTCAGAGTAACAGCTAGGCTTTAAAAATGCCCCAAGTTTTGCTATCTATCTACAGTTCTATTAAACATGCTAAGAATATGAAAAACATTTTTCACAGGTGAAATTCAAATATGTTTTATGATATTCACCTTAAGGATGTAGTTCCAGTATTGAAAAGAATTTCTAGTAACTACTGTAAAAAGGTAACTTGAAGCCTACTTAAATAACAGGGAAGAGCAGGGGACTGTTCCAAGTCCAGGATTAGTGTATTTTCCCTCATGCACAGAAATCTGTATTATTTTACTGTACTTGAAAGGCACAATTAAGAGTGCACATATATAGTATTACCAAAGCATTCTTCTGCAGATATGTTTACATTAGTAAAACACAATTTTTTGGGTAAGTCTTCATGCAGTGATTCAGGCTATTCCAATTCAGATTTTTCTTAAGCAGCTAAAATCATTTAATCATATTTAAAGAGCATCATTTCAATAGTTCATTAATTTTTTGCTTGCTTGTATAACAACACTAGAAAGGGATGGAAATCTTTCCAACTGTCCATAAATCATTATGCTTATACCACTGGCTTCTGAGAGATGCAATCATGCCACTTAACAGCTCAAAAAAAGAAACTTACCCAGTCACAACAGACCTTAGGAATTTAGTAGCTCTTTCTACCACTTCCAGCCACACAGAAGATACAGTCCCTTCATCAAAAAGGGATGCCTCTGGTAGAGCTCGCAGTGCATCAAGTGATTCCTGTAACAATTCACTGCACAGGTCTGCATCTTCACCTAAGGAAGACAGCAAGAGCAGTCACATTCCCACCCTTACAGAAGTTAGAGAAATTGTTGTACACAACATTTTGTGGAGCTTTTTTTAAACACAAGATATAAGTTACTTCCCACAAACAAAGTTTTCAATTTTCACATAAATATTTGACTGCAGCATTCTGAAGAAATCTTCACCAAAAAAAAAATAAAATCCAGAAAGCTGAAAACCCAAACCAGCTCATTCCACTATGCAGCCACTGAGAAAAGAGGAGAACTAGGGCTGGCTGGACAGAGTAAGCCCACACCTGCCATCTGACCAAACGGTGCAGACTGAGACAGGCAGGTTTAGTGGCACAGATGACAATTCTGCCAACCTCTGCAATTTGACAATGGCTGACAAGTACACAAACTAAATACAAGCTTCACACTCAAAACTTTTTCTAAGCTGCTACTATCATGTAATAAAATATAGTGGCTTAACCTTGTCGGAAGAATAAATCCAACTTTTCTGAAATCTAGCATTAAAAATACATGCTTTTCATGAAATCCCAACTTACCTTCCTAAGCATAAAATATCCCAGAAAAACACAGCACTGATATTGGCTTGCGTGGCTTTGATCAGCAACAACATAGCTGGGCATAGTATCACATAAATGCAATTATGCAAATCTATCATTTATAAATTTATAGTTCTATGCAAATATTTAACACACACACAGGCTTTAATGAGTCACCTGGCTTCAAATGAAAAATATGTGCAATACACTCAAGAGTTGACCTACCTGACCTCCAGGCTCTACGAAGGAAAGCAAATGCAAATGAAAGTGCTGCTCGGGATCCAACACGTGCAAGTCCTTCTACACCTTTGCCTACAGGTCTTGAGCTAAATAAAATTATGGATGAATAGTTTCAATAAATTTATATTATAATAATATATATTTATGTTACGATTGTTTTGTATAACTTACATATTCAACAATTTTATAATTCAGCCATATGCAGACATATACAATTACACAATTTTTAGTTGTAAAGAAGCATAACTGTGTCTTGAGAAACAAGGTGAACAACATCAAAACGTCAGCAACCAAAATTCAGCTTTGACCACTTCAAAGAACCAATTCAACATCCAATATCAAAAAGCTTCACAGAGAAAAATATAAACCAGACTGGTATAATGGACTGTCACCAAAAAAATGCCCATAGTTACTCAAAGTGAAATTACGATGCTTTACTAAAAATACACAAACATAAGGTAAATCATGAACTGATTATTTACTCGGGAAGTCTATACTTTTAGTTAGTTTGGACTGCATAAACTAAGCTTACAGACTTTTTAAAATTAATCTCTAATTATTGATAATTAATTCCACCCATTTTTTCATTTCTTATCTTTCTATTCAAGTGTCAATGTTACAAATCTCTCTTTGCAGTTTCTGTATTTGTGTGGTTAAGGAAGACAGATAGCTTCAACTTCTGGTGATATCCACTGGACTCACTCATTTCTGTTAACTTCTCTTTTCATGCAGACAATCACACCATTTTAAGTAAGCTCCCCTTTGCAGTCAACAACAGGAGATTCCCTACTGCTTCCAACACTGAATCACCAAGTCTATTTTGGTATGTTGTGAGATTACAAAGAAAGTGAACAGATTAGAACTTTTTCAAGAAATTATACTCACATTTTTAGCAATTTGATAACTTAAACATATCAGTGCTCTTTTTAAACAGAGCTGAAAAAAATTTTCAAGAGAACAGTCTATTCAAAGAAAGACATCCTTGTCAGAACTCCAATTCCATTATAACTAGTAGTGATATCTTACTCACATTCCCTTTTCATATCTGAAGCTAGAGAAAAAAAATTTCCCTAGCCAAATTGCTTGTTCTGTCAGACAGCTACTGAACACTTTCTTTAATGCCTTATCTGATAGATTTTTCTATTTTTAGGTCTAGATAGCTATCCAGACATGAAAAGTAATCAGATGATTCCTTGTTCGGTTACTTCTCTTGAAATAGTTGCTTATAAAATGCACAATTACATCATTTCTCACCCAAGCCAAGGTTCTATGTTCTGCTTTTATGTATTTGTATTTTTTAATTTATGTGCTTTAACAGAGCAACTATTGACAAAAATGTATTAATGTTATTGAAAAGATGTAATTTCCATTAGCACCATTTCTCAAATGGGCTTCTCCATGCTTTCTAGCTGAGTAGAACAAAAGAAATACTTGAATAAATGTATACTTATAGCTCAAAGTTTAATATCTACAGCAATGTATTACAATAAAAACCTACTAGTACAGAGACACTATAAGAAAGCAACAGGCAAGAAGGAGGACTGATGGCAGATAACACCACTTAATATGGTAAAGCCATCTTAAGAAATAAGAAGTTTCTTTACTGTTAATGTTTCACAAGGAGGAATAAATCACATTAAGCTCTCACAGACAGGTTGATAACCTTTCTATGACTTTTCTAATGGATTAACTTGTCCATGCAAGTGTAATTACCTTTTCTTATCCACAGCAGGCAGAGGAACGCTACTGCTTTTCCACTTTACTTTGACATTCTCCTGAAGAACTGCTCTGTTCAAAGCAATGAAATACCGTTCCAGGATAACGAGCCTCTGCTTCAGCCTCATAGCTGAGAGAGCTGTTGTTGCAGTTTGTGTGGCCAGAGCTTGCTGTTCCTTCACTAGTACATGAAGACACTCCTTCAACTCATTCACGTCTGAGAATCAGAGAGAGATATCATTGTATGGGCATTCATCTGTGTTATATACAGTATCAAGGAAAATAAAGACAACTTGAAAGCCATAAATTGACCAGAAGTCTGAACTCCCTGTGAAACTCCCCATTTCTATATTTAATGCACATGGTATGACATCAATACAATCAAACAGGTGCTTAGACAAAGGTTATAATCAAAACTGCTTTTGTCTAAACATATCTAAACCTTCCTATTTCATGTCTGAAATTAAAACATCACAGAAAATATTTATGTACTCCGAAAAAACAAGTTAGACAGCAAATTCTTATCATCATCCAACCTCAGAGTCTGACTTCTCTTAAGTGCAGGCAAGTCCCTTGCAAGTCCCCACAAGAATATGCTTTCATTTTGCACCCAATACACATTATCTTAAGTTTCTCAGAAGTTATAAAATTACCCTCAGAGGCTCTAGGATCACTGCCAAGAGCTGCTATGCTTCTGAAACAAATAATGTCAGAAATTTAAGATGCTTTCAGTACTATTAGCAAATAAAAGATCTAACTTATGTACCAATGCTAGAATATTAATTCTCCCTTTCTTTCACCGGAGTAAATGTGCACCAGCCCAAAGTCCTTAGTAATCTAATAACAGATGGTAAAGTACAGTGTTAAAAACAACAACAAAAAACCACTCTAAAACAAAAATTTGGAAACTGTATTTTTATATACTCTGTAGCTTTAATTCCTAGGACAAATATCAACACAGTACATTCCTAAAGGGGTTCTTTTCTGTCCCTTCATTAGCAGTCTGATCACTGAGCCACCCCACTCTGCTTTGCACTGCATTACTATACTTGTCCCTAAGCCAACCACAGCTTGCCTGGCAGCTACACAGAAGTACCTTTGTTTTAAATAACACCTGACTAAGGGATATGAAAAAAAATATATGTCTGAATATATGTAAGAAACAGCTTGTGAGAAGATGGACACACTTCAAAAAAAAAAAAAAAAAAAAAAACAACAAAACCAACATATTTTTTGGAACAAGTGCCTCCAAACTAGAAATTTAGATACATTTATGGTAGTCTCTATGGTTAAAAATTTTATCTAAGGAGGCATAAAACTTTTTTTGCAACTGTAACTGTAAAAAGTTTTTCAGAGTTTTGTCCCCACTTTGCAACACATCTTTGTGTACCCAGGAAAGAATTCAAGCAGCCCTCTCTGCCACTGGATCACGTTGCACAGTCACTTATGGTTTGCTGTCAGCCATCACCCCAGCCTGTTTTCAACATCGCTACTCACATTTCACCATTTCATAATGTGTTAGATTCCTTCTCCTGAGGCAATTCACATCTTTCCACCTGACTATGAGGGACTTATTTTTTCAACAAGAAAGAATAGATTAAAAAGTGTCCCTTGCAGTCTAGACCGCTCAGGTGAAAGCAATAGCAGCAATTATACATGCTGACTCAAACAACAAGAAATATGGCAAAACCAACAAGAAATTTGACAAGAAGCCACACCATCCTTAATTTTAGCTCTACAAAATTTCCCAAAGAACTCTGTAGCACAGAGCAAAAACACAAAAAAAAACTATCTAGCAGTGCATACTTCAGAGTACCACAACAGAACAGAGTCAATACTGACATCCCAGTTTTACGATCCCTCTAAGCAAACCATCCAAACACATAAAAATCAGGACTTTTCTCCTCCCTTCCTGAACACTAAAGTCCTATCAACCTCTACATACCACCAGGCTACAACACCGAAATACAAAATTACCACGCTCTCTTCTTCACAAAGAGACTTTGCTTAACACTGTTGGTTTTGACTAATAATTTTATCCTGCAGATTCATTTCCCAAATTATGGCCTCATACATCTATAGGAAAAGTAAAGAAATAATCAATGAAGAAAAAAGAAGGCACTTTAACACTTATGTCTGAGGGAGAGAGTCTATGTTTGGTGCTACACAAAACAAGCACTGGGCAATAGACTCAGCAGAGTCTGTTAAGTAATACAGAGCTACAGCATCATCCTTCATTCCTGCCTGGCAAGTTACCCAATTGTGGAAACCCTCTAAAATTGTTTCAGAGTGTTGAAGACTTACGTGAAAAAGCCCTTCATTTCAAAACACCACACTTATGAAACATCCGTCATGGGGACTATGAGAAAGAAACACTTAGGACAAACAGAGACCACCAATCCTCTAGCAATTACTTTACAAAGAACTTTCCCCGAAAGTCTGCAACTGCATTCCTTTCAAACCACTTTCAATCAGCCACAATGACATCCAGGTGTTACATAAATTAAGAAAGATTAAATTTCTTGTCAGCAGAATTGCCTTGTTAAGGTTTAGGGTTTGACATGTTTCAATGATCTCAGACCCATGGGGAGGTTAAGAAAGCTGGGGGAGAAGGATGTGCATTCACAATCACAAACGGCTACAACTTTAGGAAGGCTTTCTACCAAAATCAAATAATTCTCCTTGTAAATATTTTATACAAACTTCCTCAGTATTTCAAGAATGCAAAACAAAGTTCAGATACAAAATGTAGTAAAGGCTGGAACAGGTTATAGTATCCTTGTAATTCAGACATCTAAAAACTGAACCAAGGAGTGTCTTGTTCTATTAAAAGTAACGCTTTTTAAGTGAGATATATCTATATACTTCCTCACTTTAAATCTTCTCTTATTCCATAAGTAAATTTATCTTTACAAAAAATTTAGTTAATCTTTCAAAAGATTTAAATCCATCTGGGAATCAACGTGGTGAAACCCATTTCAGTAAACCCCCAAACCTGCGCAACACCTGTTACTGATGAACTGAACTGTCTAATGAGAGAATAGCTTATTAATAGTAACGATTCAAATTTCATCTGAGAAGGTTACAGGGAACTCTTTAAACAAAACTGTTCACATGCCACTACACCAGGCCTTGATGCTAACCATCCTTTGCAATGCTATGCTTTGCCAGTTATTCTGTGAAGGGTGGAGACATTATTTACCTAATCTGCCCCTGCACTGTAGGAGTTGGAGTCATACCACACCAGTTTAAATTCTCAGACCACCATTAGCAGAATACTTGTTAACTGGCAGCTACAGTCAGGTATGTTGCTGGATGCAGTAGAGATAGGTAAGGGTTTTACCCTCTTCTGTTAAAATTTATCACCTCTCCCTCCCCCCAGTAAACAACACAATTACGCATCTTCACTTCTTAATTCCTCCTGCCCAAAGTTCTCTGCATTACAAGGAAAAACATTGGAATTGCTTAACCCAGCCTATTTGACAGAACAGCGCTAAGAAGTGACATGTTGTTTAGATATTTGAGCAAAAGGAGGGGACAAAACAAACAGCTGAAGACAACAGCATCTTAAACCATCTCAGCCACAGCCAGAACACTAACCTGACACAAGCCTAAGATCAGTAGCATATCCAAAGGCATGTTTGCTCCTGTTTTAGCAGCACAAAGAAATAACTTAACATACTTCGTGGTTTCTTAACACTCATTTCATTAGCTCTTTTACGGAATGCCACAAGCTTCTGACAGGTAAATTAGACACCTTAAAAATGCCAATACCAGACTGAACTATTTCAAGGTTGACTCACAAACTTTAGTAACAGCAAATATAGATGTTACAGTGTGGAGAGATTTCAGACTTCGAAACACATTTCAAGCAGAATTTGGCATGAAACTACTGTTATAATGAGTACACATTCCTGTCACCAGCAGAACTAATGTGCTCTAATTTCCTACAGAATTTTGTATTTCGTCTTCTCTTTCCCCTTCCACTACACACTATTTCCACTGGACAAAGAGGAGATAAAGGATGCAGTTGGCTAGGCTTAACAGGCTTCTAATGACCCTTCAAACCTCTAGAACGAGCAAATTTAAAAATTAGAGGGGAGGACAAAAAAGCAATCATATACACATAATTTCCTTCAGAAACAAAACCAAAATAGGCTTTCAATGTTATTTTATACCAACAAAGAATATAATGCCTAAAGGGCATTTAGCTTTTAGCTTTCTGCTGTCTGTTTCCCTGTCCAAAAGACGAACAACATCAGACTTCAACTTATTAGTATTCAGCAGGAGTAGTATTGATCAGCTGCACATGCATTCAGAATGCACCTCATTTTGTGGCTGGGTGCAGGAGGACAGTGAAGGGTCTGGAGGGGAAGCCTTATGAAAAGCAGCTGAGGACACTTGGTTTGTTCAGCCTGGAGGAGACTGAGAGGAGACCTCATTGTGGTCTTCAACATCTTTGTGAGGGGAAGGGGAGGGGCAAGTACCAGTCCTTCACTCTTGTGACCAGTGACAAGACTCACGGATACGGCATGCAGCTGGGTCAGGGGAGGTTTAGGCTGGATATCAGGAAAAAGTTTTTCACTCAAAGGGTGGTTGGGCACTGGAACAGGCTCCCCAGGGAAGTGGTCACAGCACCAGCCTGACAGAGTTCAAGAAGCATTTGGACAATGCTCTCAGGCACATAGCGTGACTATTGAGGCGTCCTGGGCAGGACTCAGTGCTGGACTTGATGATCCTCATGGGTCCTTGCCAACTCAGCATATTCTATGATTCTCTAATTCCAAAGTTTTAGATCATCAGCACAACTTCCTTAAATTGATGTTCTAATACTCATGCACAGAACAATTTAGCAAGAATTTAAATTCATGTCTGTGTGTAAAAACACACACAAACACATACACTCCTTAAGGGCATAAACAGCAACCAAACATATCTGGAGCTGGACAAGTGGTTTCAAGCTGGGGCAGAGGGAACAGGGTAAGATGATGATGCAAAGGCAAAAAAGTAAAAGAAAATACATGGATGAAGGAGCTCTGAGAAACGTAAAACAGGGGAGGTCAAATTTCATCCTTTGACTCAGCATTTCCAAATCTAAACTTGAAAGTATGAGTCAAGAAATTTGATGAAAGCTGAAAATATCACAACAAAGAAGGCTAAAAGGTTTTCTCGGTGCCATGACTACTTTTTAAATTACTTCTGTACACAATGTAAATTTAGATTTAATCATGTAACTAAAAGCCCCCTACAGGATGTAAGTTCTGCCTATCTCCTTCTCTCACAACACAAATGCAGGAATACAAGTGCACTTGGTAATGACAGGCATCTCAACAAGCTCACTGAAGTCACATGGTTAATTTTAGCCTTGCCTCTTCAGTAGTGCCTATAAAGCATTTGGTGCAATCAGCTGTACTAACAATATCAGAAAAATAAGATGCAATACTGTCTGTTAACAGTGATTGAATACAGCCAACCTTAAGCATATTATAACTAAGAAAAAGAAGCCCAAGAAGATGAAATACTGCTCTATTTTCTGTAGGCTTTGAACAATCACTTCAAAGGGTTTCCTCTTTTTTCCCCATACCTAGGGCTGAACACCTGGACTTCAGATCACGTAAGATGTTAAAACCTAAATATCTTCAGAAAAGAAAACTGATGAAGGTAGTAAATCAGGATTTTTAGGAAGAATCAGAGGAACTGCTTTATGAATGTACTCGACCTCGTATAAATACAATAGGCAGAAGATATTTTAAGGGAGTATTCATGTCAAAAATAGATAGTTCAACAGTGGTATCATGAAAGAACTGAATACGAAATGGAAGAACACTAAGATGCAAAAGAGAAAGAAAAAACCACCTTGAAGTCAAATAATCACTTACACATGTATTTATTATTATCTTACGTATTCTCACAGTACTTGGAATAATAAGACCATTACCAAAAAAAAAAAAAAAAGAAAAAAAGAAATAAACTGACATCTTTGCCCTGTTCTGACAGCACAGTTATCTCAGCATAAATGAGACCTAGAGAAAGCATTTTGCTTCTCTGAACTTGTGCCAGGATGACAAAACAAGCATGAAGCTGAGGGGTACAAAAAGTACTATTTCTCAACACATTTAATGAACAGGTTTTTCCCTGTGCTCTCACAATCTCTTAGCCCTCCTGGGGGAGGGGTGTCACAAGGCCCACTGACCTAGATTAGCCTGTTGAAGTTCAACACCAAGATCCTCCACACTTGGCAAACTAAGATTGTATTACAGCACTTCTAAAACATAGATATACAGTGTCTAATATCTAGTTACTATTTTCATAATGTAAGGCTGTAAATCATTAAACTCAGTAGAAATATTTCAGTGTATTGACCTGAGACACTGACTTTAAATGCCTCTTCAGTTCTTTTTGTAACATAACTTCAAATCTCCATCTCCAAATTATACCTTACTTGTCAAGGACTATAAACCATAAATGAAGACATAGTAAGTCTTTCATTCTTACTTGATCAACAATGATATATTTAAGAAACAACTCACCTTTTAAAAATTTCCTTCATGCTTTTGACAAGGAAATGTTTAAAAGTTTATTTTTTTTGAAGGACAACAGAAGAAATGCTTAAAACAGTTCTCATTTCATGAAACATTAACAGAAAGTATCAAAATGGAACTGATTCTGTATAGTTTTTTCAAAATTAATTACCAAACCACAAAAACTAGGATGGCTCAAAAGGTAGCTGTTAGCTATATTTCTGACAAATGCAAAACAAAAATTAACAAGGCAACCTACAATCATGAACAAAAGCCACACTTGCAGTTTATTTAGACAATAAATCTTTTTATTGTCTAAATAAACTGCAAGTGTGTTCAAAGCACCATTTAAGGATTTTTGTCACAGCTAGGTGATACAAACAAGCACAAATGCTAACAGAGACCAAGGAATATGAATTTATTCCTTACAAATTATAAAGTCTTCACAAGTTATTTCTACAATAAGAACCCATACAGGCAGCAATAAACCATACTACATATAACTACAAGACAGTAAGCTATTTCTTTCTGAAAACTCCAAACACAAATACATCCTTTTTTTTCTGAAAAACCGTTTTTTCAATTTTTTAAAAAATAATTGGGGGGTGAGTTTAAAGGCCAAGTCTTGTCCCAAACACTTTGGTCAGCTGGAAGAAATTTGGTAAGATACTTGACATTTAGATTACCATTTTGTAAAACAGTTTTATTTACTTTTCAGCAACACACATTAAGTAAGAATATAAAACATAAATAATGTGACCTTCAGCTCATATCTCTTCAACACATTCAATTCTCGCTCCCTCTTCCACTGTAGTGGCAATTCTTATCATTCCTGATATACTGCAAGATTCTGTCCCACCACCAGAGTGACAGCAAATCCATCTGTCCTCCTGTCCTTAAGGAAAGGGAGCAAGCAGGCTGGCACAGAGCAGAGGACAGCAGACTGGCAGCTGACCTGTGGCTCAACAGAAACAACTATCTCCCCTAGCAAACACAGCTACACAGATGCAGATTCTGGCACTGAAGAGGTAATACTTTTCCCAGGGATCTTCAAGTGCTTCTGGGTGAGGGGAAAGGACAAGTGGCACAACAGATGTCTGTGAAGTTTGTACATGCCAACATCTGAATCAGGCAACATCATGTACCAGGAACTGTAAAATAAACTACTGAACTGAGGCTTCTTCTGATCTGCTATTTTTAAACATGGACAATTTTAGACAATGAACTGCTGCTCTACAGTAACAAACAGCCACAAACTTCAGCTGGCTTCAGTATCAAAAGCAGTATTTTATAGACCCCTACATGAAGATGTGAAAACATAAAACTGCTTTTCCACTGCTACCACTGGTCCAATTACTGTCAGCAAAGGTCAGGACAAACAGTTAACTGGACCAACCATTTCAACCTTCCTCCCATGATTCACACAAACCTATCTACCAGACCATGAAACCAAAGAGAAAAATCACCTATTAAACCATTATTGCCTGCGGGAAATTCAGGCTTCAGAAACTAAGCAATTTCTTTATAATGTCTGCAACTGAAAAGAAATATTCTGAAGACATTGGAACTTTTCTCTGTGTAACTTCATTTATTCCAAGTCAGTCCGTCATTCCTTCAAGCAGCCTTAAAGGGGCAAATTGACTCTTCAAGTCAAGAGTCTAATTAAATCTGAAATTAATTACAGCAAATGTTTAATTTTAATCACAGTTAACAGCTTACTCAACTCATTTCACTAACCTAGCAGATGCATCAGTCAGCAAGTACATTTGATACAAATACTTCCTGATGCTACAAAAGTAGTGATCAATATAGAACATGTAATGTCAGTGACAATGACCAAAACAGCTGTAATACCTGGTTGTTTACCCCACACCCAACTCTCAACAATCGATTTGGCCCTGTAAGTGGGCAGTGGAGTCTCTTCTTCATCTTTCTTTTCTTTGTCGTTTTGCTCTTCTTTCTTCGATGCAGTTTGGCATTCAGTGCTATCATCTAAAGAAAACAAAAGGGAGGGGAAAAAAAAAAGACCAGTTAAGCTACCATCAGTTCAGGCTGGAATTCAGGTCTAGATTAGAAATGAAAAGGTGAAATCCCCAGCCCACAAGCTTACGGAAATATTGTCTATCATTAAGAGAACAGGGTGGGGGGAAGCAGTATTTTACCACGTTAACTGTCACAGGTGCTGGGTCTCATGTTACATTTCATAAGACAGTGACCTTACAATCCAGAAATCACCTCTGTAACCTCCTCAGGATGATGAACATTTAATATAGATACTACCCTGCAAGACTTGCAAAGGATTTGCAACACACAGTACTGCAAAGGAGGCACTTTAAGTCAGATTTTGTTCCCAACTATTTGTATTTCTTTAGTATTTACTTGGTTTTATATTCCACTTCCAACAGAATAAAAGAAGACAGCAATAGCCCTAATTCCAAAATCACGGAGAGCTATGTACTGGCATTTACACTAATTTTATGCAGCAGTATGTCAACATCTGTAAAATATCTAGCATCTTAGTAATTACTAGCAAGTAATGAAAATAATACCACCATTTTCTGCCCAGGCAACAAACACCACGTGCAATCCTTTTGAGACTACTTTCACAAAGACAGAACACAGACATTAGTCACTTACCTCTGTAATCAAAGGCTGCATGAAAGTCCCAATTTCTAAACACAGCAGAACTAGCTGGAAGTTTCTCCTTATTTATACTGGGTATATGGATTTCCATATCCATACCTCCAGTCAGTTCAATGCATTAAGACTGCCTCGCAATCAAGGGACACATGGTCAACTACTTTCCTCACCCTGACCTTCTTTTCAAACCCTACCACTCAAAATTTCTGAAGTCCAGCATTTGAAACTTATCCATGCAGAGTTTAGTTCCAGTCATTTTTACCTGGCTCCTAAAAACTTACCAATCCTTCACTCCTATCTGCCAATCTAGTCCAGAGACTCCCTCCCTAAATGTCCTGGCCACAACACGAAAGATAAGCACTAGTATTTTGGTTTTTTTCCTCTCTCACCCCACATGCCCTCCAAAAAACCCACATTTGTACCACCATAAATCAGAAGAAAATAATAATCAAGAGGTTTACATCAGTAGCCAGACACAGAACATCTGAGCGCAGCCTGCCTCACACTCACAGAGTGAGATCAAAGGCTCTCATTACCTGAGAACATACAAAATACACCTATCACAATGTACAAAAACATGGAACTGTTCCTTCTATCTGGCCTGACAGAAGATTAATGCTTAATCTGGTTGGAACTGGATCTGTGATTGCCTCTTTGTTAAGTTTTTTTTAACTGGAGACAATAGCACCTCCTAAAATAAAGCTTTTTGGGGGAGCCTCAATTACACAAATTTTAAATTAAAGCCACTGTTTCCCAACCTATAACTGACACTAGCGCTCCGGAGGTGGAAGATGAAGACTGAAGAGCAGGAAAAAAAAGAAAAGCAGAGGAGACATAATTGCAGTATTCATGATGGGGCTGAGACTGTGGGCCAAGGAAGAGATAGCAAAGTGACTTGAGAACAGGAAAATGCAATTTGGATATATCTCTTGTAAGTGGCAACTGGAGAACATAACTGTGTCCCTCAAACACTGAGGAACAGCCTGTGAGTTACCAGTTTGATAACAATGTCCAGAATGTGATGCAATCCAGCCGTTTCTATTCAAAGGCACATGCAAGTAACACTGTAAGTACAGAATCCATTACAGACCAAGGACCCTGTTCAGCCCCAGTGGTTCAGAATATTTCCACAGTAACACCATAATCTCACTGCTTCTGCGCTCACCCACATGTCTAGAGACACACTTTGCAGGGTCTGGAATTTTAGTTAGTGGGCAGAAGGGTGCTGTGCCAAGACACTGTTTTGCAGGCAGCTGTAGGAGAACTTGTTACACTTTTTAACAGAACCTTGGCAAAGGATGACAACCAAGGGCTACGAATTCAGTCATTTTGTCAAACTCCTCACTGCAAATAGAGAAGATCCCAATCCAGGTGGGAACTCAAGCTTTGTATGGAATAAAAACAACCCTGACATGTAAATCCACAGGAGGATTTTTTAATTGTCTGTATGAACCAAAAAGAGGAACAACGAGAGAAAAAGTGGGAAGGAGATGAGCTAAAAATCACATTAAAAGACCACGTCAAATTGTTCCACAAAGACGGTTCACTATACTTGTAAAAAAACACTTGCCACATAACAGACAAAGCTGGTATCAGTCTAGATTGTAACCAGCAACACAGCCATCATAATTATGGAAGTTCTGTTACGTTCTATGAAAAATTTTTAAACAGGGAGACCCAAAGACTTTTCAGAAAGAGGGGCAGGGAGGAGAAAAATCTTGAGTGAAGCCAGAACAGGCCAAAGTAACAAGTAGCAAGACAGTTTTCAAAACAATGCACACAAAAATAGAGTGCAGTGTGTCATCATGATTTAACTTAATTTTGTGAATATTGTGGTGGGGGAAACAACTGCATAACGTGTCCCTGAAAGAACTTTCTCTTCATTATGTTTCACTTCATAGCCTTATGCTTCTGTACTGAGGCAGGTAGGCATAGCCAGTCAAAACTGAGCAACTGAAGTAACTGTTCTCAACTAGAAATTAGCTCCCAAATCAAAGCACAGTAGCTCACCATGCGTGCACTATCTCACACAGTCATAGCCTAATCTGGTATAAATGGAGGATAAAAAGGAAGCACTAAAAATGGAACTTACATTTCATAATCAATGAAGAAAAAAACCTGACACTGCATAGTCGCCTCCACCACCTGTTGTAGTATGGTCTGAAATGCCAATGAACTCGTGTAGTTGGGAATCCCTCAGTTCAGAAAGAAAGCCTGCAACAGTTTCCCTACAGATGTTGCCACTGACAGGGCAAAAAGTCACGTAGCGTGCTTTAGACAAGAGCTGTATTTCATAACCACCCTAAACCAGCACTTGGCAGCCCCAGAACCAGGAAATATTTCAGCTGCAATACATTTTCTGTCAAAAATCCTTCACTTTTTACACACACACACACACACATATATACATACATACATACACAAAACTGATAGTTACTTGGGAGGGAAGGATACATGCCTTACCATTTGCAAACCACATTTATGCAGCCTTCTAGGTTGAGTCAAGATGATAAATTGTGATCTCCTAAACCTAATCAGAAATAAAGCTTCTTTTCTTCCCTTGTATACTAATTTTTTTAAAATACATTCTTTTAGTTATATTTTGAATTTACAATAGAGCATTTTACATTTATGAAATCAAACTGTCCTACAGGGTGACCACAGACTTCCCTACCCTGCAGAGAGAGTATGATAATCCACAGCTGAGCACTGAGTTCTTGAGCCACTGGGTACAGCCCATAGCTGGGTCAGGGGAAGCAGAAAAGTGGCACTTCTCACTTTTAACAATTTCTCCCTTACACAAAAAAGGAGGCTCAAAGCAGGAGCCAGCCTTCATGCCTGCACACTGCTACAGTTGATTTATAACGTAGTCTGAACAGCAGCCACCATAACCGATTCCCACACACTGTTATTCTTGTCATAAATATTTTGTTTCTGCCAGCCTCTCTGGAATTACTTGTGGCATTTGGACTTTATTTAACCTGCCTGCAGGTGCAACACTGAATGAGGTTTATGGATTCAGTGGCACCAGGCTGAGAAAGGTCCAACTTTCAGGTAAGGGGGAACAGAAGAGGAAGCCCACAGTGTTTACCAAAGGCAGGACAGAGGTATGAAACTGACAATTTCATATTTTTGTCCTGGAACTTAAAACAGCTAATTGAAACAGAATTTTCCACTTATGACATCTGAGGAATCAAAAATAAATAAAAAATAGAAACCCACAAAATAGACCTGTGTAGTTGACTGGTATGTCTTAAAATTTTACAGTAATGGTTCTCTAACTTGAAAACTTAGTAATAATATTATTTAATGCTTTTTATTATTTTCAGTACATAGCTTCCCATATACAAGGTATTAATCTAATCCAAATTTCCTGAGGGCAGCCTGATTATCTTTTAAGTACATGCAACGCTACAAGTGCACCTGTATTTGGCCATCACTACTGTCACAGCTGTGTCCTCAGATGGTACTTGGAAACATGCAAACACATTCAGTTGAACACATTTATCAAACATGGTTTTCTGAAAGTGCCATGAATTCAAAACAAAGAGCTTATTCCTAACCAAACATTCTTGCTAACAGGAGAAAAAAAAGTGCACTACTTCTTCCTAGAGAGAAAAGGAATGGTTTTTGCCATCAATAGCATGTTCTTCCAATCTACTGCCACTGCTGATATCCACTGACAAAATGAAGTGCCTCTTCTGAACAGTCCTGTCAGCATCAACAGAGCCATAGCACTAGTGAAGAAACAGACTTATAATGGATGGGCTTAAATCAAAGCTTCTTAAAACAGACTGAATAAAAGGGACCACGTACAGCAACTCTTCTTGTTTATCTCCAGATGAGTCAATTTAGCAGCAAACTCTGAATATCGACATTAATCTATATTGCTTATCATATAAAACCACTTGGTTTTATATAAATCTCATTACTTGTATGTACTTTTCCCTCTCCTCTTGAATTCTATTTGTAGATCATTTCTGCAAAAAAGTAAGTACCAACTAAACAGATGTAAATACTTTAGATTTTAATTTCATGAAACAACCTGAGCTGCAAGTTCAGAGGTGCAAACTGACCAACAACGTTTCTGGTTCCATGATTCACTACTGCCTAACAGAATCAAACACACAATCAGATTGACACTGACCAAAAATAGCCTTGATTAGCTTTTTGTTCTAAAAACTCAAGTCTGGCAAGCAAGATAGTTGTATTTTAGAATCCTTTAGGCCAACACAATAGCATCTTTGAAGGCTATCTTCACTGAAACACAGTTCATACATTAATTCTAAGAGTTACGAGCCTGAAGAAGCTGTTATTTAAATTTCTAAACTGCTGCGGTGTCTCAAGAAACAGATGTTTTATAAATACCTATGCAGAAGAACATACACCCTCCAGTTGTGGAAAGGAACGTGTGATCTGTGCTATGTAATCCTACACTTAACTCCTCCAGATGCAAAGAGAAATGGAAGGTGGTGTTTTAGTTTTTACCTTTCTTACTCACCATCCAATTCTATCTTAATTGGCACTAAAATAAACTAAATTAATTTTCCCCAAGACTATTCTGCCCACGACAGTAACTGGTGAGTGATCTCCCTGGCTTTATCCCAATCCCCAAGCTTTTCCATTTTATTTTCTCCCTCTGTCCTACTGAGGAGGGGCAGCAAGCAAGGAGCTGGAAGGGCTGGCACCTGGCTACAGTCAACCCACCACAAAACAGTACTGGGAGTAACAAGTGGCAGTCTGCCTTCCACTATGGATATGAGAAAGCTTTCAAAAGCCTCATCACAGCTTGGACATTTTAGGGCAACAAAAAAGCCTTATTCATACAGTAAAGTGACAGAAACTCTGTATTTTTAAATAACAATATCCTACAGTCTTTAACACTTTATACCTTTTTGAACCTTCTAAGACGTGTACATACATACATCCAGCATTTAAAAAAAAAACTTCTCATCATTGTTCAGAATAAGCATCCTAAGCATGGAAAAACAAGTGAAGTCACAGATGATTGACTTAGCACTTCTGGATTTTTACTTTACACTGCTGTCTATATTTAGCATCAGAAGTGACAAATTGCATTTTCCTAGCTGATATTTCAAGGATTACCCTGAAAATTAGAAACAATTATCCTATGGCATCTCTCTATAAGCTTTCTCAGAATTACTAAAAGCACTTCAGCACCGTAACTGACAAAAACCTCAGTTCTTTGCAGGTACTTAGCTGTAAAGATATTGAAAGAACAGTTTTCTGTCAAAGACTAGTACAAGTACAACTCTAAAAACAACATGTAAGCATCTAGCACAAAAAGATCAATTCATTAATTTCATTTGCAAAGCAGGTATTTACTTATTACTGTAATATGTAGCCTTTGGTATTACAGATGTTTGTCATCTCTCTTCTACATGAAAGCATAGCGTGTTGAATTGTTGTACCATGACCACCACAACACCTCTATCGTGTGCTGTCAGTGAATGGGAAAGCATTTCCTACAATTCATTTAGGAGGTAATCCTTCCCTTTATTGCACCAAGTTTGCAACTCCTTTTATTAATATACATGGAACTAGCCAATCCAAAGAACAAATCATTATTCTACCTCCACTCATTTTATGAGCAGTTTTGTAGTAGCCTTTCTGATAAGGCCAGCTGTATTTTCACCCAGTGTCAACACTAATATTCCAAAGGGCCAGCAGAATAAGGAAGATGAAAGTTTTGTAACTCTGGAACAGTTAGGAGCATAACCTGGTTTTCACTACAGCATGCAGCCACTCATAACCTACAAAGCTTATACTCTTGATAAGTAAATGTATAATTAATTCTTCTCTCATAAATTATTTATTGTATCTTATTTCCTGTAGAAATTACCTCCTCTAGTCAAAAACCCATCCATTCCTCGTATTTTTAAAGGAGGCATACTATAGGTACAAAAAAATTGTCTACATGACTAATTGAGCATTATTGGTTTGAAATATCATGTCTTATCCCACAGTATAGTTCAGGATGTAACAGATGCTAAAATAATAGTTCACTGTTACCAAAGGCAGTATTTCTACCCATCTCCTCATTTATCTGGGAATCTTAAAAATTACTGACAAAACTTATCTGACCATTTGGTGAGTCCATTTCAGCCAGACCAGGAAACAAATATTTTCCTTTTTGACCAGTTTAATTTTCTGTTCAATAAGGAGTCAAAGGAGCACCACTTCTGTGGTGAAGATGAAAAAAAAAGGCAAGAGCAGAATCACCCCACTGCCCATCACAAAACAAAATCCACCTCCACCGAAGTAATCTCTCTAAACAGACGTATTACTCTGCCATTTGCAGTCTTTGAACTGCTCTCAAGTACACTGGAAAACTTAAAAAAAAGAAACAAAACCAAAAACAAAACCACACTACATTCTCAGGCAGATTGTGGACAATTTTTTAGCTGACCTTTCAGTTACTTTCTGAAGACTGTAAACAAAATTAGAAATAGCGGTATCAGCTTTATCCCATTCCTCAGTCCACTTCCTTTAAACAAAGGCTTCAGCTGTAAACACACCAAGCATACCAAACAAAAAGACACTGCCAAGCTTCTCTCATAATAACATGCCTAGTTATGACATTAAATTTCACAAGGCTGGAACAGATTTAAGCCTTCATTTGGAGGCTTAGACACTACCTTTCCGTACACTTCTAAGAAATCACTTTCAAATGTATTTAATTCAAAACATTAACACCTGCAAATTGTATAGAGAGGTAATGATAAATCAAAGTTTTGTGACAGTATGGAAGCTGAAGTCCATTTTCATCATTATAGTGAAAGAAAAAATGAACAAATAAAAAGAAATTTGAAATCCATACCTTTTTTTGGAGGTAGTTCACCACTCTGTATTAATTCTGTTCCAGGATATACAATCTCTCCATCTTTTACCATTTCATTCCACAAGCCACACAGTCCATCTCGTGTAAAAGCGAGCTGTTAAAAATAATACATTATATATAATTACACACAATTTTCTCTCAAGGCAACTCAAGCTAACATTTAAAATACACCTGGATTTTATACATCATCCCAGAAGAAAGACAACACGTGTACCATCTCACTGGAAATGAGACTGTGTGTGTATATGATGGGGATTAAAATGATCTTCAGAATCTCTGATTGTCTAGCTATGCAATTTTCCGGTTAAAAGTGCAAAACAGTAAATTTTAGATAGATTCAAGTCCGGCAAAATGAACCTTTTTTTGGTGACAAATTCTCATCAAATGCATGGATTTGGTCACCTCAGAACTATCCACCCATTCAAGATGACATCAGTAGGGGGCTGGGGGTCAGGGAGAGGGTGTGGGGTGTCCTTTTTCCCTTCAGAAAAAGCTATTCAAACAAAGTCAAGCTGCACAAAATCTCAAGACAGAGAAACATCGCCAACCAGCAACTGAAGAGCTGGGCATCTTAACCAGAATGATGACATCAAGGCACAGATTTGTAAATGAATTCAGCCAGTTCAATCTGGTCCTGCTGAGCAAAGCATCTCTCACAACCCTCCCTCTTCTTTCCAACTGCTACAACGCCTCCTCTCCCATGAAGAAGCAGATTATGGAACGGATCAAGCCTAAAAGCAGCTGCACCCAGAGGAAGAGCAAAGGGCTGCCTCAGCCCAGGTCAGTTCCCAACACACTTCGTGTTCAAGAGGACAAATACTGGCAACAGAATATAGACTCTACTAGCTGGAACCACTCACAAAAGCACTGGCTGTAACACAAGTCTCCTAATGATTTAGGAATTTGGATCTCCCTTGAAGAATCCTAATGACTTCTCTTCTATAGGAAACTTCTCTTCCAATGATGTTGTTTTCTGCTTTATAAAACGCTGCAAAACAGGTATCTACATCCCAAGCAAATTCCATAATAACCTGGCTGTAACTCACAACTGTGTAGCATTAGGGAGGAGGGCAGGACATGAAACTGAAAAACAGAATACCTTCTGCATACCCAAGTGGCACAGTGGAACATATTAAAAAAAAAGAAAAAAACTCCCCAAAAAAAACCACCAACACAAAAACAAAAAAAACCAACAAAACAAAACAAACAAAAACCAAAACAAAAACAAACCACCAAAAACCCACCACGTGCTGAAGGCTTATTCAGAAGCATCTTTGTGTTACGTAACTAGCATTCAAATCCAGAGTGTTTCAGCTGAGAAGTAATACAAAGATGTGGCTTACAACTGCAATAAAATATTTACCATTACACACAGAAGACCACTTGTCTCAAGGAAATAGGTCAAAATAAAATATATTGTAATGTTTAAAGATTATAGGTTTTATGAGAGACACCCACCAGCAGGGAAGACATTTGCTGATCCAGCTCATCTCAGTTAACACAAATTAAAAGACAAGCTGCACACTTTCACACCACTGTAACACACTAAATGACCACAGCAGTTTCTTGACTTTATATTGCATACTTCAGAAATCCACTCCAACATGTATTAATGACATCAGTAATTCTTCTTTTAGCACAAAATATGAGTTGACACATTGTATGAGTCTGTCACTTACTATTGCCTGATCAGGGGCATAAGAAGGAAAAGAATCATGCAGTGTGAGCTAGACATTATTCATCTTATATGTGATTTATCAACTGTACAGTGCCAGAATCAAACTCTGACCATGCTTTACTGACAAGTACAGTCCCTGTTCTTCACTGCTAAACAGCACAAACAGCTTTTGCAAAGATTTGTCTTTTGCTAAAAGCTTTACATTTGGCTTCATTTTAAAAAAAATGGAATAACCTGAAGCTGCATTTCAACAATAAAAAAAATAATTCGTCATTAACTGATTTTCTTGATTGTTCCCAGTCTATGAATATTTCAACCATAAATGATGTTCACTTTTTCCTTCTTTAGATGTGGTCATATATTTTAGTGGGATACCTAGGGAATTTACTTTTCAGAGTGTCTTTCTTGTATAAAATAGCAAAATAACTGTTTCACTGATTTTGGCTCATACAGTGGTGATAGACCATTTTTTTAAACTTTCACCTGTTAAAATGCTAACCTATGCTAAAATATAAGCTTGAAAAATAACAACCCTCCAGATGGGTTGCATAATAAATTATAGTTTTCACAAATTAAAGATCTTTCTCTAATAAATTGTCTTTTTCACACATTTTACTTTATATTCTAATATCACCTGGGTATGGAAAATTATTCTCACAGCCCATAGAATCTAAATGTCTCCAGGCTTTGAATGCTCGGTTCTTCATAATACAGCACTGTTCTATTTCAGAAAACTTACTTATTGCTTTTGAAAGCATTTATATAAAGCAGAATCAGGAACTGTTTTCTCCACTTCAACCTCTAATCCTATTACATGGCATAAAGTTCACTCAACTCTTTCATGCAACTAAAAACTGAAAAAGTAAACAAAATTTCTTCAGCCTTGGGTTTGGTTCGAAGTCTTATCAAAGTAATTTTCTTGGTATGTTGCAAAAAGATAGAGGAACCACCAAGACTACAGTTCACAGAGTTACACCTCCCTCTCCAAATACCTCACCATAAGCAGCCTTCGGATAAACAATTTTGCCTACTACTCAGGTTGTAGTTAACATTTTGCCAGCAGTATCTGTTCTGGGGGAGGAGAAAAAGGAGATAAGTTTGAAAGTAAAGAAACACTGGACTTACTTTACAGCAATAATCAAAGTAACCAGTTGAAAGGATAATTAAGAAACAGTATTTACA
Source organism: Ifrita kowaldi (assembly GCA_013398055.1). Taxonomy (NCBI): domain Eukaryota; kingdom Metazoa; phylum Chordata; class Aves; order Passeriformes; family Cinclosomatidae; genus Ifrita; species Ifrita kowaldi. The sequence continues at coordinate 214,871 of VZRS01010053.1, read as the reverse complement.
ACCAACTCATCTGTCATAACTGAGGGCAACTTAATTTCAGCTGTAACAGAATGACTATTAATCTACTCAACAATCAGCAGGTACCCAGTATTTGCTATACATAATAGCCAAAACTGAAAGAAAAGTTAGAGTTTTTAAACGATAAATTATTTACGCAATTTTATTTTCACGATCTCAAAATTACATAACCATAATAGAAAACTTACAGCTCCCTTAAGAGAAATATTTCTTTTAGCCAACAGAATTGGGGAGGAGTGGTTGATACAAAAGAGGGTCGTGCTGACATTCAGAGGGACCTTTACAAGCTGGAGAAATGGGTTGACAGCAACCTCACAAAGCTAAACAAGAAGTGCAAAGTCCTGCAGCTGAGGAGGAACAGCCTCAGGCACCAGTCCAGGCTGAGGGCTGACCTGCTGGGAAACAGCTTTGCAGAAAAGAACCCGGGGGTCCTGGTGGGGACCAAATTGAACATGAACCACCAATGTGCCCTTGCCATGAAGAACATTAATGTGTGACCTGTGCTGCATTAGGAGTGTTGCCAGGTTTAGGGAGGTGATCCTTCCCCTCTATTCTGCATCTGGAGTGCTGGGTCCAGTGCTGGGCTCAGCATGAGAGAGAGACATAGACAAAAAGGAGAGAGCTCAGCAAAGAGCCATGAAAATGATTAAGGGACTGGAACACCCTTTTTATGAAGAAAGGCAGAGAGAAAACACTTGGGAGGAAAACTCATCTATGTGTATATATAAAATCTGAAGGGAAGGTGTAAAAAAGATGGATCCAGGCTCTGCTCAGTGGTACCCAGTGACAGGACCAGAGGGAGTGGGTGTGAACTGAAACACAGGGGCTTCCCTCTGACCACCAGGAAACACATTTTCACTGTGAGAGAGTGACCAAGCAAGGTGTCCAGGGAGGTTGTACAGTCTCAATTCTTGGAGATACTCGAAAGACATTCAAACGTAGACCTGGGCACTGGACTCTAGGTGGCCCTGCTTGAGCAGGAGAGTTGGACTAGGTGACCTCTAGAGGTCCCTTCCAATCTCAAACATTTGTGACCCTGTGAAACTTGCACCTGAAGATAACACTCATCTGTGTAGTAGGAAAGTCAAATGTCTGCTTCGACTGCCCAATCCTGCATTTTTTTCTTCCTACAGTATGTTATAACTATCTTAGCCAGAACAAGTACATATTACTTCCTTCTTTTGCTCCCACCAATACCTCTCATATTTAGTCATTCATAAAAAGTCTATCAACACATCTCAGTGTTCAAACTAGAGAACTAGAACTTAGCTCAGAACAAATTTGAAAAGATTTCTCTGGTTTCTGTTTTCAAAGGAAAAAAAAAAGGAACTCCTTCTACTAAATTATTAGAGGAATGTTCACAAGGCAATTGGTGGTACAGTGCAAGAGAAGAAAAACACACTTGGTTGGTGTCTTCATTGTTCCTGACATACTGAAGTTCCAAACACAAGAGCAGTCACTGGTGTTTTGTAACATCTAACACTCTCTTACTAGATTGCTTGATTCATATGAACATATTTCCCTTCAATAATTTAGTAACTTCATTTGTAAATGTTTAAAGGGATGAACTTAAAACAAACTCAGTAAATTAACAAATTCAGAAAAATTAAGTTTTCACTGAACTTTTGCAACTGACAACAGTACCAGAGATGTACCCTCTGTAAATCTCCCCCTCAAAGCCCTGCTTGCCCCACCACTTACATGCTTCCTTCCCAAGACCAGGACAACAGCGGCTCTATACTCCATTACTACCATCAACTGCCCTGCAACTTTGGCCCATGTTCTTAATCCTCCTACTCACTCCCGATGCTAAAAATCTCCCTCGTCCTTTCCCATGACATCTACTGACCTCCTCTCAATCCCCATCTCCTACACATCTCACCTTCAGAAACCCCAAGCCTCTTCCATCATTTGTCACACTTTCTCATCCCCAGACCATGTCTTGATCTCTGCACTTGAAAGCCATTTATCCCAACAAATCCACAGCTCCCACGCAGACCTAAGGCTCAGCCCTGCTCACTTATCTCAAACTAAAAAAGCAGGGGCCTAAGGAGACTTTAAAGTCTTTTAAAGTTTTTAACTTTAAACTTCTTCTGTAAACTGGGCTGCCTCCACTCTAATCTTTTGTTAATCTTATCTCTGCAGTTAAACTGTAATTTATTCTGTCTGGTACAACATCTGATTAAGTCCAAGGGGTATCTAGTTTGGTTGCTGACATATGCTGCTGCCAACCTCCAACAGGGCTGGCAGTGAAATTCCCGTCCATCCCCATCAACTCTAGACAGTAAGACACTGGCGTTAACATTTCCTTGCATTTCAAGAAAATTAAATCTTGCAACCATTACCGGATAAGCTCTTGAGAATTCTCAAAGCACTGCTACAATTTTGCTTTTAATAGGTTATTTTAAGAATAATCAGCAGCTCTGACTTTGTTTTGAAGTCAACTATTTAAGTCAGATACATTCTATGTAGTACACTAGATTATGTTCTCAATGTGGTTTCATTAACTTCCCTGCAGAAAGCATAGAAGCCTTCCTAAAAGTTAACTTAAACTCAAGAAAAATGAAGCCAGGAAAATAAAATGACACAAAAGGACGACAATTGACTCAGGTAGGATTCCTGGTTATATAATTGCACTGTAAGTTTAAGAAACTGACTTCAGAATCACACAACATCAATATGGATTTAAAATACAAGCTACTTAAATAATCTTCACCTCAGAATTGCCAGCAAGGGTAATGGAGAATCTGTTTTTCTATTCAGTTATTTTTCATTAGCCTTTGGCTGTATTTTAGACTACATGAAAAAAAACATTTCTCTTTAAAAAAATACTAAAGCGAAAAACTTTTTCAGCCCAGTAATAGTGAGGAAAATCACAGAACAACAAGTCCCTTCCTAAGCCTCTCTTTTGTTTTTGCTTTTTTGAATCCATTCAATTCGTGTTTCCTTTTTCATTGTTGTCTTAGTATTTTGTCCTAGCTTCCTTCCTTCCCTGCTGAATGAAGCATGCCCCAAAACCCCAGCTGCTTATCACACCTATGCAGAGCACAGTGGAACACCACTAGACCTAGACACAGGGCTCAAAACCTCGGAGAGCAAAGTCAGAAAAGTTCAGCAGCCCCACATTACTTTGACAGATTTGGGGTTAAACTAGAAATGTCCCCATAGCAGCAACATGCAACTGGTCTTCCTCTTGCTGGAAAAGTTAACAGTTAATAGTCATACACAAAGAAAAATAATACAATTCACTCAAACCTAGAAACTATCTTCATGCATCTCAAGAATCAGTCTGTCTGAGCCCAAATACTTGTACATAGGTGCTAAATCTCATTTCTCTAACCCATTGCACCACATATAGTGTTTGTCCCTCCATCTGGAAATCACTTATTTTGGAGAGACAGCATTACTTCATTTTTTAAATAATTTTTAAAAATTGCTACTGCAAAATTCACTTCCTTTAAATACAATGGAGTCCTCATTTGCGGTTTGCTGTAAGAACTTCCAAATAAGCCCTTCATTTTTTTGATCAGAAAACCAAAACAAAAAAGAAAATTAATAGGAAAGCAACAAAATAGAGAAGGCAACTTTCACCAACTTCTTGCTTTTAATAGTCAACACATCATTTCTCTACATAATCCTCTCACAAGTAAAGACATTGATCTAAATGTTAAGAGAGTGGGATTTTCAAGAAAATCAAAATGATGAATTTAACTTTGAAGGAAGGGTAAAAAGGTTTCAGACCAATGCAACTCTTAAAGGTGGCTATTTCATTTTTAAAAACTCATTTTCATCACTGTGGAAAAAGATAACAACAGAAACAGTCTGCCAACCACAAACTCAAAGAAAACTGATGGAAATGCCTCATATTCCTCTTGCAGACAGCTCTTGCACCTTGACTGCTGCCTAAAGTTTTTCTCCACACTACAGGAAAATGGAAGTTTTTCCCGCTAACTCCTGCCATTAAGCACAACAGTCCTCCACAGGATCCAGAATAAGCAGCCTAATTAAACTCCATTTGAACACACACATGCATCCCATTAGCTCACAGCAATTCTAGTTTTTAGTTATTCATCCATAACTAATTAAAGGTCTCTGCATAAGATTCTAATTTAGTTGTACAGTACATCTATTTAATCAGAATTATTTTAAGCACAGTTTGACTCTGCAAACTGGGTACCTAGGTTTAAGTAAACAATTTTAATCTTCCCCTTTTATAATAACGGATGTCTTCCTTAGGAACAGTCATTAAAACACAATCTCCCATTACACACAGTTTTTGTTATAAATGTGATGGTTTCTACTAGTAATAGTCATCAATAGGTAGGTGTTTTCAATGTATTAATTCAAATCTAAATAAATAAATTAGAAATCAAAATTATAGTCTTCCTTTTTGAGTGACTATGTTAAAAATGACACATGAAAAAGTGGCCTGCACTAAAATCCACCTATTTCATAACTTCATAGGACTATTTTATTAATGGTGATGTTATACACATCCTATTGACAAATGTCAATATTGTATACTGATGTTCTCATATTCACCTGAACTACCCTGAATTTTTCAGCTGCTGTAACAGTTTGTTTTTTCAGGCAACATAGAGTATCTTATTTTGCTCCACCAGGAAATTAAGATTTTTTCAGTAAAATAAATGTTTCTGAGCATTTCAAAATTACACCAGTAGCCATAAATCATACAAATAATTACAAAGTTAGTAAAAAGACATGGAGCAGTTATAGGATGCACTTGGATCTTTGTAGAGCACTTTGGCTTCCTAAAATAGTATTGTTCAGTTTCAGAAAAATTACTATAAGCAAAAAACACCGTGAAGATACAGTTCCATTAACATCTCACACCACATCAGTTAATCTTGCAGGCCAGAGGCTTGCTGCGACTACAAAAGGACTTGTGCCTTTGATATTCACTTAAGAACAGTAATAACATGCTACATCACACTGCCTTTGTCTCACAGCAGTAACATCCCAAAACTGAGCAAGAACATTTAAATTTGGCCCCAGCACCAGCTGCAACAGTGACGCACACAGGTGATTAAACACGATCCGTGCTACAATCCACGTGTCCTTCTTTTCTTATTATATTAATACCACAATGTAACAGACTTATTAAAGCAAATAGTACTAGAACATTGTGTATTACATTATTCATGCAACATCACAAAAAAGAATACAATCATTTTCAGAGAGATTTCACTGGCTTAATCTACAATAATTGCCAGTTATCAAGTCTAAAAGGCAAACTCTCTGACAAAGGAAAAAAGTAAAAAAAAGTACTTTGGAGACTACTAGGCCACCAAATGAAACTATTTTACTTCCAATCCTAGCTATACACCCCAAATTTTGCAGCAGAAAAATTTATTTTAAAAACTAATCAGCCTCTGTATGTCTCCCAAGGTAAGAATTCCCCAGAGTAATTCTGTTTCTCCTAGGACTGTCACCTACTCATTCTTGTAGTGCTGTACACTGAGAAGTTAAAAATGTAGCTGCAGAGTTCCAGGGTCCTGTAGTCATCTTAATCCATTTATATAAATTCAGTGTGTCTTCTTCAAACCTCTCATAGTACTGCGTTCACCTTTTCAATTCCTGGTGACACTCTCTTGAACACCAATAGGGCTCTTCTACAGCTGAGCCAGTAAAAACAAGCACAGTAGGAAATCTACATATTCAGTACACACAGAACTTACAGGATTAAGACACAGGATTTATACCTATTAAAAAAATAACCACACGCAGCTAGGTCATACTGGTCAACAAGTAGCTAAAATAATCATTCACGTAGTAGAAAACTTCTCCAGAGCCCAAAACCCCTCTCCTTTACAGAAGACATCTGCCATTTAATACATCAAAAGATGCTACTCAAGATTCACATGCTCATTTTTCAAAATACTGAACACACGCATCCAATTAAGAGTTCTGTGATGAGGACCTGTGTAATACCAAAAACAGGTAACCTAATAAGAAAATTATATTATACCCAGGAGGCCTGGCTTGTCTTCAGATTCCAGAGAAGTGATGTTTGCATCCAGCAGATCACAAATGATTACTGTTCTCTTATTTCATTAATCTCATTATTTTTGACTACAGCTTGATTGGAAGAAAAAAAAAAGGAGTACCCTGGCAATTAAGAGTCTAACTTGTTATTACTTATAAAGAACTCGTATAAGTAGGAGTACTTATTCATAGAAATACGCTGCAAATGAAGATTTTTTATTATTAAAAGGAATTATTGTAACCCATTAACTAAACTACAGACTCATAAATCACAAATATTTCATTGCATTTATACACACAACTGAAAATAACCCTTAAAACTTTGGATGACAACTGAAATCCTATCAAAAGTCTAAATAGAAAAAAAAGGATGTAAAAAAAAGCCACTACAAAAAAAGGAAAAATCTGATAAATCACATGAACAGTCACATTTTTCACCCCACATAATACAGAAGAAAAAAAAGGCAATGCATAGTCAGCAGCTGTTACAAACAAAGGTAGCCACTTTTTCAGATAAATTTTCCTGCATTCAACAATCATTGAAGCAATACACTTGTAATCTAAAAGCCACCCTTCTGGAAACAAAAATATATTTCCATATTTCTTAATATGCTTATCTCCAAAATGCTGCATAGTATCTTTATTTACTACATTAGAGAAAACATCTCACTTTAGATTGAAACTTTTACTTTGGTAGGAACAGAAGATGAAAATAGAATTAATCTAGCCAAATCAAGAGCAAGCCCTGTCATTTCATAGCATTTACATTCAAGACCTACTAAATAATGTAACCTCTTAGGCTATGTCTGTCACTTCTGATTCCAATTTATCTTGTTTGATGTAAAATACTGGAGAAAGGCTGCTTCCGAATCACAACTGCACGGGGAAAAATTCTTGTCTAACCATAAGAGCAGCTCAACTCAACCACGCAGACTATCAGCATGTAATCTGGGATAAAGTCACAAAGACAGAATTTTTAAGAATTTTTCAGTAGCACTATCATTAACAGTAAGAAAAGAGTAACACTGGCTGGCCCATCCCAACAAGAATTTCAGTTTTGAGTTGAAACTTGGGAAGGTTATTCAAAGTAAGGGATCTATATGCAACATCTGGGGAACAGAAGACGAAAAGACAAGGACTTAATCTAGTTACTCATTTCAGCTAAAACAAACATAACTGACCCAAACTACTCTACTTCTCTATAATTTCCACTTAATCATAAAACCTGAATTGGGAAAACATGTTAGTATCCTCCTCTTCCCCATATCATGCAACTTCGCTATATGAAGAAATCATCTTCTAAGACAAAAGAAAACTTTCACCAAACGCTGGCATATTTCAACAAAGACCACTTCCATTTCAACCTTGTACCTTTGACAAGAAATTAACACCCTTCAAAAAGGACAAAATTTAAGGGAAGCCTCTATCCATGATACAAACAACTACAGTAAAATCTAATTTGATTTCTTCAAAATATAAATTACATTTCCATCACCTTTCGCTTCAGTTGTCCCGAGCATTAAAGCTGCTAGCTCATATGCAGGCAAGACATTTAGCAACAGCCTAAATAGGAATGTACAGTTCTAGCAGAAATGCCACATACTCTGCTAGGGGCTTTGACACTCTGCAAAGATAACATACATATGTAGACCAGCTTGTTTCAAAGCAGAAGGAACTGGACTGAAAATGCAGATCTATTTGCAGCTCAAAATAAGTTAGCGTTTCTTTAAAACCAGTTATAAATCAGCATACTTGGGAAAACCTATACACTATCTCAAGAGCTGCAATCTTCTACTTGTCAGCTTTTTGGACTAAAAGCATCCTTGATCGGCAGCTGAAAGGTCACAATGCAATACGACCATCAAACTCCTTACCTGCAAGTCTGTCTTCAACCATTTGGAGTCAAACCTTGCTTGAGCAGACAGACAAAAAGAATCAGAAGACATGTTTCCTTCTTCAGCCTTCTCTCCAGGCTGGCTGAGCAGCCCAACCTGCTACAGAAAGAGCGGAGGAAAAAAAAAAAAGACAATCTAGCACACGAAGTAAACCACACAAGGTTATTTTTGTTCAGACTAGGACGGCTTCCACTTGATCTTTAAAAACGTATCATGAAGAAGGACCTCCCTCGTTCAAACCCCCTGAATTTGCACGGGGAGAGAAACATGCATTAGCAATACTATCCGAACCTAGAAAAAAGCCTCCACATCCCTCCCCTATCACACCCGTGGGAAGGAAGCCTCCCTTCTGCTGCGCTGAGCCACACCAAAGGCCTTAACGCTGCCCCTCAGCCCCGCAAGTGGTGCATGAANGAGGCGGGACATCCTGTCCCGCAGCGGGGCGGGGAGCCGCGGGCGGGCGGAGCCGCGTCGGTGATAACGGGGATCAGAGCATCCTTATAGCTGGGATGCAGAGATTAAAAAAATATAAAAAATTGGGATGTTTAAGTAATCTGCAAACTATACTGTTGGTTTCTAAAAAAAAAGTAGCTTTTAAATGTTTCAGACGAGAAAGGTTAGTAACGAGTAGCTCGGAGACAAACAGAATCACGGAGTGGGTAAGGTTGGAAGGGACCACAGTGGTCCAGCCTCCTTGCTCAAGCAGGGTCATCCCAGAGCACGTGGCACAGGACTGCGTGTCTCTCTCTGGAGACATTCAGAACCCGCCTTGCTGCGTTCCTGTGTAACCTGCTCTAGGTGACCCTGCTTTGGCAGAGATGTTGGACTGGATGATCTCCAAAGTCTCTTCCAACCCTAATAATACTGTGACTCTGTGTCCAGATGCTTCCTGGATATCTCCAGTGAGGGGGACTCCACAATCCCTTTGCACAATCTGTTCCAGTGCAAGGTCATCCACCCAGTAAAGAAACTCATATTCAGGTGGACCTTCCTGTGCATTGGTTTCTGCCCGTTGCTGGTCTTGTTGGTCATTACTTAATGACCAATGCAAAGAAGACATCAGTAACTCTGCTTTCTCTGCATCTTCTGTTACCAGGGTAGGAACGGAGGCTGAGAACAGTAAAGTGATGCCACACACGAAGGAATAAGGAGGCTGGGAAATAAAGTGTGAACTTGCTAATGGCAGGCAATGACAGGAGTCCAGAGGCAAATGTTGACTGACCACTCAAGGGAGAAACTGCTCTGAGGCAAATAATCATCTTTCAGCACAAGTTTGTTGGGGATGTATATTAGTAGTTTGAAATTCAAGTTAACCAAAAGTCAAGTTTCTCACAGTACTTACACTCCTGTTCCCTGGCAGCTAAGGAATTAGGAATGTGGCAGCAAGACTTGGCAGATGGGACTGCTATTAGCTTTGGCCAACATGAAGCCATAGACTGAATGTCAATGAAATGCTAACAGAACTGAGACCATTTGCTGGCATTTAGGCAAAGGTACACGACATTTAATTGTTATTATGTAAGAAGCATTGTAATAAAACAGGGAATTTGGTTCTCCAGGGTTCATTTTCAAAGTTAAAACTGCAACCATGACCTAACTGGTTAGCCTGTCATTTACCACAGACCTCTCTTGGATCAATATATAGTAGGCACTTGAAGTAAAATACTACAAAAAATTTCTGAAATGCCTCAAAAATTATATAAAAATATAGAAATACCCAATTTCCTCAAGTTACTCATAGAAACTTTAAAATATGAGCTTTCAAAACCAAAAGTAGTTTCCTTTGAAAAACCTTCCCAAATGTCTACATGTTTTAAACTTTAAGTTGGGGGGACTGGAAGTTTTGTCATGCATGTCATGTTGTGTCTATTCTGACTAGTTGACAAGAGCTAGTGCACCAGGATGGGCAATACTTTACTCTTGTCTTACCTGGCACACTGAAAATGTAAGAAAGTAGTCATAATCCAGATAGGAATAAAAACTGCTTTGAAATTTAAGGATTAAGGGACAAACAGATAAAGTGGATGTCCTGATGGGAGTCTAATATAGGCCACCCAGCCACAATGGCTACACAGATTAATTATTCTTCAAGAAACTAAGGTACACCTCTAAATCAACCGCCCTTGTCCTTATGGGAGACTTCAACTTGCCACATGTTAACTGGGAGTACCACACAACTGTTACCACCCGGTCCAGAAGATTCCTAAAACACACAGATGATAACTTCTTCATACAGGTATTAAAGGAGCTGACTAGGAAAGGTGCCCTCCTTGATTTTTTTAGTTTGGTAATTGAGAGGGTGTCATAAGTGAAGTGTTACCTGGTGGCTGTCTTGGCTACAGCAATCCCAAAGCAATCCAGTTTAACTTCTCTGCTGGCAGAAGGAAAAGTGCCGGCAAAACTTCACCTTTGGATATGAGGAGAGCAGAGTTCAGGCTGCTCAGAGAACTAGTCAGCAAGGTCCCCTGTGAAAATGCTTTTGAAGGTGCTGGCGTCCATCAGTGTTATGCCGATTTTCAAGGGCAAGAGGGATGGCCCTGGTAACTACAGGCCCATCAGTTTTGTTGCCGTGCCTGGGCATCATTCAGCTGGATAACAGAGTGATGTGTGAGCAACTGGCTCATGGATCAGACACAAAGGGTTATAGTAAGCGGGGTTACATCAGGCTGGTGACCTGTCACTAGTGGAGTTTCGCAGGGCTCCATTTTAGGGCCAGTGCTCTTCAGTATCTTCATAAATGACTTTGGATACTAAGTAAGTTCACCAGTGCTCCATTGGAAGGAGTTGTTGACTCCCCCAAAGACAGAGAGACCTTGCAGAGAGATCTTGACAAATCAGAGGGCTGGGCAATGAATTTCATCAAGGACAAGTCCCAGATTCAACGCCTGAGATGGGGCATCCCTGGATGTGCATACCAACTGGGGAACGAGATTCTGGAGAGCAGCAGGGGATCTGGGGATCCTGGTTGATGGCAAGTTGAACATGAATCAGCAGTGCCCCAGCAGCCAGGAGGGCCAACCCTGTCCTGGGGTGTACCAGGCACAGCACCGCCAGCCGGGCAAGGGAGGGGATTGTCTCACTCTGCTCTGCACCAGGGCAGCCTCACCTTGAATATTGTCTGCAGTTTTGGTCACTGCAATATAGAAAAGATATAAAGCTCTTAGAGAGTGTCCAAAGGAGCGACATGGTGATGGTGAAGGGCCTTGAGGGGAAGCCGGATGAGTAGGGCCTGAGATCACTTGGTCTGTTCAGCCTGGAGAAGAGGACACTGAGGGGAGACCTCACTGCAGTTACAACTTTCTCATGAGGGGAAGAGGAGGGGCAGACAGTGTTCTTTGTGTTGGCTAGTGACAAGACCCAAGGGAATGGCCTGAAATTGTCTGGGGAAGTTTATGTTGGATATTAAGAAAATTATATTCACTCAGAGGGTGGTTGGGCACTGGAACAGGCTCACCAGGGAAGTGGTCACAGCACTAGCCTGACAAAGTTCGAGAAGCATTTGGACAATGCTGTCAGGCACATGGTGTGACTTTTGGGGGTGTCCTGTGCAGGGCCAGGAGTTGGACTCGATGCATGTGGGTCCCTTCCAACTCAGGATATTTTATGATTCTATATTTTATGTATGGAGCCCAATCTGAAAGGAATTATGAAAACTTGCTTGAAACCACAGTACCCACTGGTTGTGCCTACTGCTTGTTTAAATGATTTGCAAGTCATATCTAAATAAGATAATTTGCATATGCAAATTTAACTGCTAGTTCTGGTTTGGCTTTTCAAGATGATCATCTTTAGACGGTCTACCTTGATGTCCAGAAGTTTTCTTACTTTTATTAAATAAAAAATGGCAATAGCCTTTGCTAGAACTCCTGATGTGAAGAATTTGAAAAGTGCCCAACTATGCAGCTTGTTAGATTTGAATCACTGGTTCAATTAGCAGGTACGCACTCACTTCAACAAAAATCATATTTGTGTGCAGTAACCATGACAATTCAAAGCTAGGGATACTTGTGAAGAATTTATGGATTATTTTGTATTTCCAGATTCAGATTTCACTTCTGATGAGTATTTTTTTCCATTTAAAATGCACTGTAATAATGTGGGGCAATATCAAATGGTGTTCTCGATTATAAAAATATGTACCCACCACATTTTCCAGAGAGAAAGTATGTCTGGTACAACTACATGAAAAATTTATTTGATACCATGATTTAAAATAATTTTATTTTTCAAATAATCATAAAATTTGAAGTTTCAGGAAGCTGAAGTTTGTCTTTATACACAGCATTTGTGTATTAAGTCCACCAATAGCTGTTATTCTGATGTTATTTACATAACGATGGTGAATTGTATCACTTCAGACTGACCAAGGTAATGAAGGTCTGACAGACTTCAGAAGGCAAGTTCAAGAGAAACTGTTGAAGTGTTACCATACAAGCCTTGTGCTCCACTCTTCTAATGCATATTTCTGTCTTAAAGCAGGGTTATGTGATCCTGTGAATCAGTTCTCCAGGCATCATCCTTTGTGCTGCAGCTTGCTCAAGTAACCTACTTTACACCCGAGATAATCATTAAGTGGATCTGATGGATTTTCAAATGCACACCCCAGTTAGATATTAGGAAGAAATTCTTCCCTGTGAGGGTATTGAGGCACTAGCACAGGTTGCCCAGAGAAGCTGTGGATGCCCCATCTCTGGAAGTGTTCAGGATGGGGCTCTGAGCAACCGGGTCTAGAGGAAGGTGTCCCTGACCATTGCAAGGGGTTTAGAATGAGATGACCTTTAAGATCTGTTCCAGCCCAAACCATTCTGTGATTCCCTGATGGCTCTGCCTTAGAGACACCAACATCCTCAGGAGCTGCAGGGCAGAGAGCTAGTGAGGTGGAAGGAACCTCAGCTCTCTGCATTCACTACAAGTCTGTCAAAATCTGTGCACATCTTTCTTACTTCCTCCAGAGAAATTGTTGGACATGGAAAAATCTAGTTTCCATGGTCAGACACAGTCACTCATTTACTTGTATCCACTTCTAGGCATATTCTAGACCACTTCACTCTTTAGATTAAAGAAAAGAGTAAATACATCAAAGTGAAGGGCACACTAAAACCAAGGGGTCACATTCACCGGTCCATCTCTTAGAACACCTACAAATAGTACAGAGTACTTTAAAGATGTCTGGCTGTGGGCAGGAGATGTCTCTTTCGTTGTAAATGTGGTAGAGGAGCCACACCAGCTTCTAAAAGAGGCAAGGTGCTGTAGAGGTGCAGGATGTAGAGGAAAAATGGATGGTGGTGAACATGGGAACCATGTAAACCACGGAAGGCTGAAGAAGGTAGGGTTGGGAGCATGAATGGTACCCTCATCTCCAATTTGTAACACTGTCAGGCCAGCCTGAGGAGGTGGGGAGGGATAGACATTAACTGAATAAAGTAAATCTATCACAAGAATCTGAAGCAGGACAGGCAGAAGAAAGAGAAGTGTATTTGGACAATCTGGGCAGCACCATATTTCTTTCTATTTCAGTTGTGAAAATGGGTTCATAAGTATTGATAAGATCAATCTCAAAAATTGAGGCAATTGCATTCTCGAGTAACTAAATGCAAAACCTTAAGAGCCAATGAACAAATGGTGAGAACAATTTTTATTTTTTTAATGAAAAAGGGACAAAAGTAAGCAAGTATACGTTTACATAAAAATAGTATCTAGTCCTACCTGCGGGTCTTCTCAGCGTCAGCATGAAATCTTTACTAATTGATAATTATTGTAAATGTGTGCGCTCTAAGGAATCCATTCTAGTTATAACAGCAGTGGAATGTGGGGTGTTTTTTTCTCTCATTAGTGAATATCAAGAAGTGTTATGCATGTGAATGGGACACAAAACCATCTCTGTAAGAGCAGTGCCTAGTTGCTCACTGCAAGACAATGCCTGTTTTGTTTGTAGTTTTTTTTTTTCCAAGAGCCATTTGTATTGAGCTGTCCCACTGAGTTTGGAAGCCTTTGTGTATTATTATACACAAAATGCAAAATCCAGTCCTCTTTAGGCTTAAAACAAGTCTCAAAGAATTCCCTGGCTTACTTCTGAAGGACAGAGGCTTTCTCAAAGAAAGGGAGAAATTTCTACAATTAGCCTTTATTATTTTAATATTCTCTGAACTGGACTGTTGGCCTAAATTTCAGTTTTATACAATTAAAAGCTCATGGTAAGGCCCATTATTTCTTTACTGTGTTATTTGCAAGGAATGCCATCAGTTCAAATTGGTCAATACATATTATTGTGCCACGCCAGTGCTTTCTGCAGGGGGAAAACAGGACAGTAAGGACACAAGGAGAGTCTTCTTTTCCATATTCACTAGTATTTCTAAATAGTTACAATAGCACTTTCTACCAACCATTTTCATTACTGAATAAATATTATTTGCATGAGGAGAAGAATAACCAAACAAAGGAAGCAGCTTCCATGTTCAGAAACCCAAGCCTCTTGCAATCAGTATCCCAAAAAGGTGTCTTTCCTCACACCTCCTCAGAACAATGAAACAAGACCTTCCATCTGTGTGCATGGCTTTCTGCTCCTTTCTCATTTTCGGTGGTAACAGCCCTGCTATTTCTCATCCATTTCTCTAACGGATCTCCCTTCCAGCCTATATCCTTCACATTCACCCACACTTCCAAGGTGATTTCACTCCTCCCTTTACTGGGCAGTCATGCAAGTTCTAGTGTGGAAACTGTGTTGTTTCTCCATTAAAGAGAATTAAGTTAACCCCTCACTGTTTTTTATTATTCCAATTTAAAATGGCAAATATTGCTTACAGTCAAAATTTTAACAAGTTCTTCTCCTGTGACAATTTTTCTTTGTGGAAACAGTGTTGTGTGAATCACAGTATATTGCACAGCTGACACAGCTCAATTGCAGAGGTGGTGTTGGAAAAGCAATTCAGAGTACAGAGGAGTGAAAAAAAAGAAAAGAGAAAACTGTGACAATAAAGGCACAATTTCCACAGGTAGCTAATTAGAATTCATTGTTAATTACATTTTGCGTAGTTAATTATTTTTAATATTAGAGTGAATCCTGCCCTTGTTAAAGCAAGCGGTAACGTTTTCATCAACTTCATTAAGCTCAGAAATTCAGCCTCATATAACCTTCATGCATATATCCTTACTCAGGCAGTGCTAACCACACTAGTTTTTAAGTCTTCCAGAAAAACACAGGCCCAGAAGCTTGCTTTCCAGGTTATGTCTTCCATTACAGAGAAGAAAGGTTGTTTTGCTTCCCCCAGGCCAGATCCAGTGTTTCTATCCAGGGAGTCTCTTGCTTTACAGCCGAAACCAGTCTGATCAGATTTCATCCTACATCTCTAAACTCATCAACAGTAACGAATTCTCTGTGGCTGTTCGTGTTATTTCTTTAAATTATCAATTAAAAATAATCACTTCATAAAATATTTGAGATGCATGTTGTTCTCTGACTTGCAAAGCAGCTTTGGAAATGCCAGCTTGAGTATGCCCACTAGGCAGATCTTCATGAGACTTTGGAAGTATACATCACACAGATATTCAGATATCTATTACAGACCTGTTGAAATTAAAAACATTTGGCATACAGTAATGGATATGTCAGCAATTCAGATGGAAAACATATATATACATATATATTCTATATACTAAAAAATACTATCCTCCATATACTAGAAAATAGCAACTTCCATAGGCTGTCTATCATTCTCAAATTAAATACAATTCTCAACTGAGAGCCAAGAAGAAAATGCTTGCATTTAAAAGGCCTTTTCAATTACAGGAACAATCTGTATAAGGTTAGCTAATAATACCTTCTAAAGATTTATTACAGTGCTGAACTATATTCATGAAACTGTTCACCTACAAATTTTAGATTCACAAAATTATCAAGATGTCATTTAAAAATCCCCCCAAAAATCAAGGAAATGCTAAGGGTGGTAAAAATCAACATGGTGTTACACTGGAAATTGAAATATATCATCATTGTTATACTAACCTATATATTGAGGGTAGAATGATGCTGTGTTGTCCTAACACCATGGGAGTAGATTATCAGTATTCAAATATCAGTATTCAAATTTGCAAATTAACCCTTCAATGGACAATGCAACGTAAGTGCTTCACAATCACTTAAAATGATGGAGAGATGTTCAGTAGGCACTTTCAGCAGCAGGACCATTTCGAATTTTCAGTTTAAACAAGAATGTTGCAACTTTTTCCTAAGTTGTTATGCAAAGCATAGGTCATTACAGAAAACTTAGAACCAAAATGAAAGTGATTCGGCAAAATGAGAAAAAGCACTAAATCCATTTGATCTCAAAAATAAGAAAGTCTCATGCCCTTTAGTGAGGGTAGGTGGATGCAGTAGAAGGAAACTTTTCGGGATAGAGATGAGAACAGTAACCTTTAGCCAATAATCAGTGCATAAGAAAACTCTCCCAATACATAAGAAGGAAGTGGATGCTAATTTTAATTCTTTCCATTTAGAAGCTACCGAGTATTGAATTTCTTTTAATGCCTGGAAGGTGGCCAAAACCACTTTAGCTTTTATACATTGCTCAATATATAGGGAAATCCTTTGTGAATGTGATAGGGAACCTTTACTAACTTAAGCAGAAAAGGAAGCAGTATTTCTATAAAGGATTTGTTAACCTACAGCCATATGGTATCCTTTCATACAAGAATGCTTCATAAGGAAAAAAAAAGCCAAGCTTTTAACAAAAAGAAAACCACAAAAAAACGTTAGGACAAGTTGATCTTTTGCCATGGTTTGTCCTGGCTACAGGGTGTTGGGAGGGGCATTAGCAACGGAACAGAAAGGTCAAGGGCAGGTGGATCAAAGCACAATCCCAGGTGTAGTGGCCAGAGTGGGAACCAAGACAAATTGTTAGGTCTGTTCTTTAATATTTTGAATAAATCCCAGCCCAAAATAACATCAGGCTACTTGTCTTAATGAATCAGGCAACTGTCCACAGCTCTGTTTACAGAGTGTAAAAACTGTTGTGGATAATCTGTGCTGGGTTTCTCCAACATGCCCTTTTATAAAGGGAAATTTTTGCAACTCTTCTGTTTTGCCAACTCCCACCCCACTTACTAAAATTTCAAGAATTTGTTTTATCCTCAAGGGAGAATCTCATGATATTTCAGACATGCTAATAATGTATATTGCGCCCTTAAAGTTTGGGGTTGGGATGCCAACAATGTTAGTGATCTAAAATTAATGAGCTCCAACAGGAAGGAAAACAATCTACTGGGACAATGTGTGCTTCAGCTTGTTCCAGTGCTCAGTCTTCTGTTGATTTGTGTTGTGTTGGCTGCAAGCACAATAAACTGTTGCAACCAACAGCATTTGCACCTGTTGTCCTTCCTGCTTGCAGTACAAGAGTATTAGCACCACTAAACGCTGCACAGGACCCGGGCCCATCATTTAATGCTTTCTTCGCAGCCATAGTTTTGCATCCCCTCTCAACCAGATCACAGATTTGTCTCTCTGACACATCATTTCAACATGCCAGTTTTTGAAAGATCAGACTCAACATGCCAGTTATCAGTATTTTTGAAAAATCAGACCTCCAATATCTTTTCTGCCTTGTTCATATTCCTTTGAAGAAAATTAGAGCCTGTGAAACTGCTGCTATGAATCTTCTCATCCATATCAATTCCAAATTACTGCTGTATTTGTAGACAGTATAGAAGATTTTAACAAACATTTATGAAACCTTTGCTATAAGGTTAACTGACTGCTCTTCTGTGATAGGAAGCTGTGATATCCATGCCACGGAGGGAGGACTCCTGCTTTATCTCAAAGCTCAGAGCTCTTCCTGTACAGGTTCCCTGCCACTTACACAAATGACCCCTAGCAATTGTGTGCACTTCTGGCTCTGTATACGCATTCATTTCAAAACACCAAATATTCATCTTCCTTCCACCACCTGAAGAGTCTGATCCCTGCTCGTACTTCTTTCCAGATGGACTCTATCTCTCACCATAATCCATTAGAGACAAGAGTGATTTTTAGTTTTAACCTTTGTCACTCATACCATCAACCCTCTCAATTGCTGATGGCATTTTAAACTCTTTTCAGTTGCTTGATAATTCGCTTTTCTCTTTGATACTACCTGAGAAAATCGAAACTGGCTTTGAAGGTGACATACTGCATTTGAAAGCAGAGCCAAAAGGTAAATCTTGTTTTACAACCTGTCACATTTATAATGAAGTACTTCTGATTCTGATATTAATGATGTTTGTTAATATGTCACTAATGAACAATATTTCATAGGTAAAAAAATACCTTTACTTTTATGAGTTACTCAAATCGTGAACATCTTCCTTCCTGTTTTGAGGACAAACAGCTGAAATCCCATTTGAAATACACAGTTGTATTTACTTCTTGTCTGAGAAATACAACTGCAGACACAAAGTTTGATATAGAGTAAATCAGATATAACTGATTCACAGGGGTACAAATTAGATATAATTGGAGGTATGTCACGAAGACTATGCATATAAAATACAAAAATATCAGATGTAATACTCTAGAAACATACTTTTATTATAATCAGTGACCATAAATTCTCCTCCCACTTACACTGTTGTGAAATACAGGTAGGATTGATTTTAGCTAGTATTATCCATTCTAAGGTAGTCCTTTGGACTACTTCTAGTGGCAGTGACAAGAGATAGACACCTCAAGTGCAACTCATTCTACCCCAAAGCGAGATGGAGGAATTGCACTGAGAAGTACAGACACCTTTCTACTCACTACACAAGAAAGACAATAAAGTGAATTCTAAAGCAAGATTGTAAGGCTGAAAGAATGGACATACACAGATGTTGCTGAGAGTAACTCTTGTCTTGGTTCTTTCTGTGACCTTTAAGAAAAATATGCAATTTTTTTTTTTTAAATAAAGAAGAGAGGTCACAGGACTCCCATCTCATTTCTAAAATCAATTCTGATAATAAGTTAAATGCAGTCACTCCAGTTATGTTAGTCCTGTTACCTTACATTACAGCTGGCTTATTCCCAGGAAATTACAAACTAGATTTGGTTAGCAATTCATGTGTCGACAGTAAAGTTCTCTGTTTAGAAAATGCTGGTTCAAAATTGTCATTACAGCTTCCCTGCACTATCAGAATACTTTTTCAGCAGAGAATTATGGTGCCCAAATTTAAACCAAATTTATTAACCTTAGTCACCTCAACAAAAATATCACTACAAACACAATGCTTCTTGTCATATTAACTTTACATTGTTTAATAGTAAAATGACAAGCTATGACAATGTATTTCACATGTACATAAAAATTATGAAAATCGTTTCATTCCGAATTATAAGATGACAATATATTTAACAAAACAGTTACTGAATCTACTTGGGAACCTGGTAAGGTGAAAACATATCCTTTACGCCTATAGAATCATAGACTATCAAGATATTTTATGTTATTCTAAAGTTGGAAGGGACCCATAAAGACCCATTAAGATAATCCTGCTTCTCGCAGGATTACCTAAAACTAAGCCATATGACTGAGAGCGTTTTCCAGACATTTATTGAACTCTGACAGGCTTGGTGCCATCACCACTCCCCTGGGGAGCCAGGCGTTCCAGTAGACAATCACCCTCTCCGTGGTGAACCTGTAGTGAAGAACATTTTCCTGATGTCCAATCTAAACCTCCCCTGACAGTGCTTCATTCCACTTCTTTGTGTGCTATCACTGCTCACCAAAGAGGGGTCATCACCCACCCCTCTGCTGCCCCCAGTATCACCTCTTTTCTCAGACCTGCAAGCCAACACGAGTTTCACTAGGAGATACCTTTTATTGAACTCTGTTCTATAGAGAGATTTTTCTCTAATGCTCCAGCCCTGAGGAGGAATTATAGAAACCTCTGTTTCACAAATTACTTTAGACTAGTAATTTAGGCTGTATTGTCTATTTTAATTATGCACTAACTGGTTAATTAATAGTAATTTGCTTCTATCCTTCCTTTTGGGTACCAGATACAGGAGTTATTCAAATCACAGTCCAAAAGAAGTTCAGGGAGTTCCTCCACCGTTTAATGCAGTGATTTCACAAGAACACTTCATAAAACAGATGAGATAAAACTCTGCTATCATAGAGTGGAGGCAAACTGAATCAGAAACAAAAGGGAGGAGCTAAAAGGGCCTGCTCATCCAGTATTACTGCACATCAATCAACTCATGCCCTAATTTTTTACTTTTGTGAACAATTGTCCAGAGTATTAGAGACAATGTTGAGGTAACATCCTCACCACTATGTCAATCCCCTGCCTACAAGTATAGTAATACAGGAGATGCTGCACATACATGGCATATTCTGAAAGATATTTCATATACTAAGAAATTAGAGTAAGTTTTAATTATCTTCAGCATTTTGCAAAACATATGCTATATCTGATTTTAGCATCTTTTGCTGCTCCATGGAAGAATCTCACACTGTCTTAGCTGTAAATTAGCTTCCCTGACAGAGTCCAACAGGGGCAAAAGTAGCCAATGCCTCGGCTCTTTGTAAGATGAGCAACAAACAGACCTCCAACTGCTTTACATAACTGCCATAAGTGGCTTTGTGGATGATACTTTGAGTGGTTAAAACTACATATTGACAGAAGTTTTGCATTTATGCAAACAGCTATCATTTCAGTAGCTAACACAGCACTAATTCCTCTGCACGTAACAAAGCCTTGCTGATTGCTGACTCCAGTCAAGTGGCATTTCAGTAGCAATGAGGGCATCCAATAAAGCTTTAATATTTCACTACTCTAATTCAAAAACTAAATCACTTTAGTCCCAGTGCTTTTACTGCTGCTTGGTAAATTGGCCGTGTTGTAGATTAGTGGTCACATAGACAGACAATTTGGATCGCCTGACTCTAAGTGATGCTTTGCCTTACTTCACTGGTATATAGTACCTGCTATTAAATCTACATGGCAGTCTTGTTAGATTAGTTTATCTGGAAAGAGATGCTACTGGGCTAAATTAAGTTAGAATCTTAAAGCATTAATGTCCATCAAAATGTACAATAAAAATTAACATGTCACTGATTCTAGTATGTCTAAAATATTGCTACAACAAAGTAAAGAATGATAATAATGGGAAAAGTACAAAATAAATAACCCTGCAAATGAAAATTACTTTGCATGTATTAATCCAGCTTTGCTGTTTGGCCTTTCAGAGTCTTGTTTTGATACTGTGCTGGTGATACAGAGTAAATATGATTTTGCACTGTAAGACATTTTTGCCTGTTATGCAAATATTACATTCAAATTTAGCTCTCAGAAGTATCCCATGTATTTTCTTGTCACATCCATCTTGGACATGAGAAGAAATGAAAAATGGTGTGCATTTAGTCTCCATTAACAACCAAACTGGTAAATAAAGTAACAAACAATCCATTTTTTCACTGATCAATGCCTTTTATAATGAAAGCATCTTGCAGAGCCATCTTTAGTACTTAACAAAATTCATCATCTAACTTAAGATTACAACTCTCGAGCAGCCCGGATTGTCCATGAGGAAAGCCATACAGACCACACAAGTTCTATTTTCATAACTATAATGTATAGTAATTTGTTATGGACTTCAGTAATAATATATCAACCAATTTTTGTTTGTTTTTTTTTAATTTGGTGCAATTCTGAACTAATATTATAGTCCTAGAGTTCTCCAATTTGTTATGAACATTAATGTAAAAATCTATTTTGAAATATATTCAAAAGCCAATGTATTACCAGAGAGCACCAACAAGGCTAAGTACAGAAGAGATTGTACAGAAGAAAAAGTACTTGGATGAGATGTTATAGTCTCTGCTTCAAAAGTCACATCATTCAAACTGCAAACATTTTCTGTCCTACTGTACTGCTATGTCATGGATAAGTCTGGAAAAATTTTATTGTTGCATCTTTTGATTAGAACTTCTCATAAATTGCTTACTTTGCTAAAAATATTCACCAGGATTTACAATATACTGCCTAAGCAGGTGAATGACCTCCAGAGAACTTTGCAAAAAAACAACCAAAAATTTCTGAGTTGCAGCAACGAAGTGGCTGATGCTGAGACCACCTCTGGACTGCTATAAGTTTTAAGCAAACCCTATAATCTCAGTGTGAAAAAATATTGCAAGAAAAATCTCAGATTATCTCAATGAACTTGAAAATCCCCTCCTCTTTGGTTCTAGAACAGGTTTGTTGGAGTGCAGAATCAATGTCTGGGAGAAGAGCCAGATATTTATGCAGCCATTGCATTTGAAACTGTACAACAATTAGGTTTAACAGTTTTGCGTATTTTGGAACTCATCCACTTCACAATGGTGACATTGTGGAGATCAAGTACGGGAGAGGGTGATTTTTACCTGCCCTACCATTCTTGGACAGAAGAAACATTTTAGGAGCTGCAGCACTGGCTGAATGCCTTGCAGATAAAAAGATTTTTATTGCCAATACTCTACCCTTTTATTTAGAGGTGGAATTACACTGCATCAGTTTTTTAAAAATTGCACTAAATAAATATACATTGCAAAACACCTGTTAATTTCTAGAGTACTTTGAATTAAACAATGAAATTCCTTCTATAATTACCAAGGAATTACTTTCCTTAGGTTCAAGAAGGTAAGAGGTATGGTAACTAGAATCCCATGTAAGGGGTTAATTCAATGTCTGTCTTTACAAGAGGCCTTCTGCCTCTCCATGAAAAAAGAGCAGCTGAAGTGCTCACCTTGTGTATTTTTATTAGAAAGGGTGACAGCATAAACTTCCTGGAATTCAAGTATGGCCATTTTTGCCTCTCTGTCCAAAGCCTGTTTATACAATTTAAGGGAGGCTGGCCTAGCCCAAGCCGTGGCTCAGAGACTCAGTCACATGGTGCATCTGAATGTGTCCAGAGCAAAGACCCAATGGCCTAGAGCACGGCCAGCAGGCTGAATAAATGTCACCTGAAGGCAGCCTGGAAGACACACTCTGGGGGGCTGAGTGTTCATTCACACAGTGGGAGAGGCTTGAGGGGCACTGGGCTTCTCTGCAGCAGGGGCAGAAGGGAGACACTTGCCAGCATTTCAGGCCAGAATGCTGGGAGCTGGGATCAAGTGACCCAGGTGCTCCAGTTCATGAGAGCAAAGCTACTGAAAACAGTGGAGCGGGAAGGAGTAATGTGAACCAAGAAATGGCAATGAGCTACAGACCTTAGAACTAGAAAGGTTCTAAGCAGAAAAGCCTAATGTTGCAGATTCTAAAAGGATATGAATAAAATACTTCAGTGCAACCAAGGACTAAAAGGAGACTGTGACTCTAATTACTGTACTACCCATTTGCAGAGGTGAACCAGAAAAAGCTGGCCAGCTATGAGCGTTCCTCTTCACTACATGTTTTCTGATCAATTCCCACGGTGTTACATTATTACCTTCCACATCTTAAATGAATCTAACTACTGTAAGTATATCATGCATACAACCGTAGAACTTAATTTCAGAATTATTACATCATCCATTCAACTTTTCTCAGTAGAGCATGAACTGTAAAAATTTATGCTTTGGGGATCAAATACAGTTGGCATAAAATACATATCCAGTCTAGATATGAAGCCATCTAGAGGCAAAGGTGTATCAGGGGCCGAGTATATCCTCCCCTGTTTCCCAGGGCTTTGACTGCTTGGGCCCCAGGCTTTGCAGCTGTCCAGAACCAGAACTGGTTCTGAACCAGAACTGTAAGAAGTCTCATTGGTGGGACGTTCTTGTCTCTAGAGATGCTTTCAAGATGAGACTCTTGTCCTTGGTCTCTGCCTGAGCTGTATGGCAGCTCTACCATGCCTAGTGTGTACCAGTGATCCAGACCCTGACTGGCTGTCCTCATTTCCAGGCTTTGATCTCAGACTTGATTCACCATTTCAGTCTTGTACAGTGATCTGGACTGCTGGATGTTACCCTCACCCCTTGTCAGTGAGGTCACTGCCCCTACCTGCCCTGCTGCCACACCTCTCTCTCCTTCCTTTGCTGGGCAGCTTGTGGTTGGACCAGATCTTCCATTACTTCCCTTGGGAGTTTGCTCCAGCAGGTCATCACCTCTGCTAAACAAAATCAAAGAAATACATCTTTTTTAACTAGTAACTACTTATTCTTGCTGATTTTCCCACTGAACTGAAGAACATCAATGCCCCCTCACCGTGAGGAAGGGATTACATGTTTTGATCTAATTGCTGTTTGGCTGCCTGTTGGGATGTAAAGCAAGTTCTTGAAGTTGTGCAATCTCAGACATTTCCCTTTATCTCTCAAATAATTTACAAGCCCTTTTCTACATCACTAGCTTTCCAACATGCTTATAAAACATTATAAGCAGAGCAGCACTTCCTATTTCAGCATGTAGTATAGAACACATCATACAGTGATCCTGATCTTGTCACATTGCCTATTTCTGTAAGTTCTCTTTGCTCTGCATTATCACGATTGCACATTCAGATGCTTGTCACTAAGATGCCCCATCCTACTCACAGCAAACTGCTTTTGACAATACATTTACCTTCCTCTTCTTTCTCAGCTCCTACCCCCTTCCTTGCCTTTTTGTTCTTATGTCAAATTTGATGAAACCCCAGTTACGCAGCAGTGTGGGTTTCTCTGCCTGATGAGAGAAGGGCACTTGTGCTGTCCTTCTGTGTGGTAAACGGTCAGAATAGCTGTTATTCATTAAACCTGTAAGACTTTCGCGTCTTCTCTTATCAAGTATTGAAGTTATTACTTAAAGATGGTAAAAGAGTGATTAAAGAATGGTTTTAGGAAATGTTATTATAATTAAAATGTAAAATTAACTATATCCTTTATTTAGACAGTTATGAAAATGTTTTAAGAGTGTTTAAAGTGTTTAAATAGTT
This sequence comes from Ifrita kowaldi, assembly GCA_013398055.1. Taxonomy (NCBI): domain Eukaryota; kingdom Metazoa; phylum Chordata; class Aves; order Passeriformes; family Cinclosomatidae; genus Ifrita; species Ifrita kowaldi. The sequence goes on along the minus strand of VZRS01010053.1, from coordinate 190,076 downwards.
TTAAAAGCTGTAATATTAGTTTTGCCCTGCCTCGCAAAAGTACACACCCTGTTCCTGCAACCCGGCACCATGGAAACCACGCATTCAAATGAGTCCCTCTCCCGCCGAAGATACTGTTACAATAAGACCCTAGACGCCCACGAGCCATTAGCTAAAAGGTAGAAGCCTATCACCAGAGCTGAGAGAGGAGACGACCAGCCGCTGTGAGGCATGGAGGCAGAACTAAGGGGGTGGAGCAGAGCAGACGCTCGTTCCTGTAACTCAAACCAGATTCCAAAGCCAGCCCTCTTTCTCGTTCGGAATAGCCACGAGGGAGCTTCGGTGCTGGATCAGACCATTTTCCAACCACGCTTTTCCAAGCAACTAGCACCGAAAGAAAGCTTTGCCCAGGTTGTGCCAGCCGGACTGGCTGAAGAAAAGTCTTCCATCGGGGAGGTCCCGGACTTCATATTTTTCCCGATTTTTCGAAGCAGTTTTTTTGTTAAATAAACCGTTTTTTATTTAGTTTAATACCTGGAATTATCCTTTTTTTCGTAACAATAGCGGTGTTGCTTTTAGGTGGTGGAGAATTGATGGGGCTGGTTGGGAAAACAAGCCTTGTTATAAATCTGGTTTGTTGAGGGGATAAAGATGCACACAAGGACACTGATGAAGGTCAGAGAGTCCCTACTGCTGCCTCAGTACATGGAGGTGAGTCAAAGTGTTTGTTCTACCTCTTTTGTCAACTATAAATATTGACCAAAAGTAACTGAGGCGCTCATTAAACTCCATTAACATATTAACTTACGCACCCCTTGGGATGCAGATGAAGGAGAACACGGGATGTGTAGTGCATGTATGACCAAATACCATGTGATTGTTCTATCCTACTGGGACAGGCCAAAAATTATAGTATCAAAGGGGGACTTTAGGGCAGAAAGGGTTGAAGGGGAAAAACATCTCTGCCTGCTCAAGATCAGTCAACAGACTGTGTCTCTGCTCCAAAGGGAAGCCTTTATGCAAGATTTGCATCTCCAACTGCATTGGAGCGCAGCTGGGAATATTCATTTATACATCCATAGCACTGTTAGATCCTACTAATCTTTCTATGGCAACACATATTAACACTCTGTAGTTGGTGCATTTTGCACCCGCAGTCCTGAACCTGCTTGCCTGGTACTTCAATAAAACACACTATTCATTAATCTGGAATGTTCCCAGTCTTTACTGAATTGATCAGACCTACAATAATGCTATAGCAGTTTTTTCCCTGTTATTTTGCCTAGCATCAATGTAAATCCAACACACCTAGTTATCGAAAAAGGGTAGATGAGACATCCTAAGGCCAGGCAAACATTAATACCCCATTCTTTCTATAATTTCCAAAGTGTTTCCAGATGTAGTTTTATAACCAATGCAGAGATTGTCCCAAATAACTTTGTGAGAATTAACTTAGACCTGCTAATTCCAGAGTATCCATGGAAAAGTGATTCTGAAGACAGCCTAATTCCACATCTTTTGACTCCTGAAAGAGAAGAATGGGGATTTTAATGATACCATGAGGTCAGAGGAGCACTGGAGAAGGCAACCAACACACTGGGACACACAGCTGTTGGATGGAACTGCTCACATACGCTCTAGGGAGTTGACAGACTGGAATTTAAGTCTGCAGCCCCAAAGTTCTGGCCTTATGAAGCCTGTAAGGCAATTCAGATAACCATGATACACCTAGGTCACTAACGGGTTGACACTACAAGACTTGGGCACAAAGACTTCAAAAGCTGTAGGCAGGAGACTGCCAGAGTATGTGCTCCCTTTCCTACATACATGATGAACTTTTTACACAAGGATAACTGGCTTGTGTAGTGTGCTAAACAAGAGATCTCGGGGCACCTCTTAAGAGTGTCTTCTTCTTTGTGCCAGAGAAGATGGAAATGGTGCTGCTGCACTCACCCCTCATCCGTGGCTCAGCAGGAAAGTACCTTACCTACTAGATAGAGACAGGGCTAATAGAATTATCTACACCCATTGCCCCATATGTTAGATTTTTGGTCTCAGTAGTCATGAAAAATAGGTTTAAATTTTTCTTTAAAATAAAAAAGCTCAGCCTGTTTCCCTCAACCATCATCTTTCCACAATCCCTTCCACTTTGTCAAAACACCCACACAATTATGCTTCAGACTGGTTTGTTTCTTAATATTTCTTTCAGCCTCTTGAAGCTACATTTCTGAGTCAATGCCAGTACTAGCTGTCTTTCTAAGGAAATGAATTTAAGTCATATCACATCTTTCCTCCTGTTTTTATTTCTCTATCACACTTTTCAGAAATATATAACTGTGACTGTTTTGAGAGCTCAGTGCTCTTTTAATTTAAATCTAGCAATTGTTCATCTTTCACTGGTCTCGTAACTGCAGCTGTTCCAGTAACAGCCTTTAAGAGTTAATCGAAAAAGAAGAGCCATTTATAATTGCAGAATTCACATTGAACATTATCCTAGTAGCCTCAGCCTAAAATTTTAGGCTAGACTGAGCCTAAAATCATGTTCTATGTAGCTGAAGTATTCTTAATTACTGTCAAAATTGTCTTGAGTCCCTGAGTTGGGAAATGGCTGGTTCACTTTTGGCATGAAAGCCAAAGAAAAGTCAAGATACTGCCTACTGTTGCTCTGGCTGGCTGGCTGTGTAAGATGGCTCTGACAGTGGCAAACATTTGTCCCAAGACCACTCTGGAGCTGACTGGCCGACTTTTCTCCCAGAAGAAGGCTCAGATGGAAGGTACCTTGTTGTCTGACTTGAGGAAGCTACTGCACTTTATCCTCACCTTTCAGGAAGGGGCAGAGCAGAGAGCAGCCCGTGGCCTGCATTAGCCCCAGCCCAGCTGCTGCTCTGGGCACCTCTCGTGCACACTTCTTGCCCCTTCACTCTGGAGTTGTTGCTGTACTGCAGCACATTTTCAGCAGCCTCAGATATTGCTCCTGCTTCATCACAGTAAAGACTGAGCCAAGAAATGTAATTACTTATTTATATGTAATGTACCACTATGAGCAGGAAAACAAACGATTCAGTGCCTCTGCCAGCATTGGTCTTACTAAAATTGTTGCATGAGTTAATTTTTTGCCTCCATCCTCTCAGAGATAACCAGGTCCTTTTCTAGTCCAAAAAAGGAGATAATTATTCTAGTTGGAAAAAAAAAAACCCAACTTCAGTCTGTACTTGAAATTTGAGGGGGAAAAGGAAAGAGAAATAGGAATTATATGAAAGGAAAAGGCATTTTTCCCTTTTTACTTAATGCCTCAGAGCCAAATAGGTCTCATTTCCATGTTATTTACTCACATAATAATTTCACAGGGATTGGATTTTGGGGTGGAAAGACTACTTGTGAGGAACAGGGAAAGGATGCTTCCCCGTGTTAATAGCAATTATCCTCAAGCTTTATTTTTCCAAGAGAGGAAGAGGCTGTTAGAGACATGTGTTTACTCTACCTACAAGTAAGAAGCACCAAGGGCTGTACCTGGCTGCCCTTCTAGACACCATTATTCTCCCACATTGGGCTACCAGGGACTCACCTGCCTGTGCTGTTTTTAGCTTCTGCTATAGAAAGACCCAGCCTCTCAAAGGCACATCCGTTCTCCTAAGCACCATCCACTCATCTACTAAAAGCAAACCTCCTGCAAATCCTGCTCCTCAAAAGCCAACTGAGTGCTCCAGAAGAGAATTTAGCTTCAGTATTTACAGACAGCAAAGGGTCCTTGAGCAGCAAGGGGATGATTAACTGCCACCTAGTCCTGCCTGTCTTCAGCCTCCAATCTCCTTCCTGCTGCCTGTGCTTTGGGCTTCAGGAAAGGGCCTGAAGGAAACCTGGACAAATGGAAATTCTCAGTTGACACTTCCTTTCTTCACATCTTTTCCTCTTAGGCTTTAGGATTAACAGGCTACACATATATTTGCACATAGGTTAATACTGTAAGGCATCATCTATATTTGATTCTGCCTCTGTGTTTGATGCATCACTTTTTTAAGCTTTAGCTTTGTTGACCACACAGGTCTTCTGTTAAGCTTCCTTTAAGGCAGAAATAGCATAACAGTAATATTGCATACAGTTTAATTCTCAGTACGGGAAACTGTATCAAAAAACACAATCCTCTAATTTTAACTCAGTCTTCCTTGGGTTGAGACTGAGAAGTTTGAACTGAAGTGCATCATTCAAAGTTACAAGAAAGTGAAAACAATTGTATGAAAGATTGCATAGCTGATTATTTTTTTGGCACAGACTAGACCATAAACATCTTGCACATTAGTGCGCACTTACACACTGTACCAAAAATTAGCAGTTAAGAGCAACAACCTACCCAGCCTATCCTTTGAAACAGAGCAAAAGCCCCAGAGGCATCAAGTACTGTAAAGCCCTGAAGCTCTTTTAGTAGAGGAACAAGTAAATCCTTTGTTCTTCTCCAGATCTTTTTCTTCTCACGGATACATCTAAGGCTTTATCCCACCTGAACTTCAACAATGTTTTCAACACTATAATTTCACTGGTCACAATTCCAGTGGCTGAGCATTCCTGGAGTAAGCATGCCAAATGGCTTCTGTGTGAATCTTGTGTGATCACCCAGCCTCAGATCTGCCAGGTGAACCACATTAAAAAGACTTGAAAATGTGTGCTTTGAGCTGTGGGGTCTCTCCCATATCCCTGAAGTCTAAAAGCACCTCACAGTCAGATTTTTTCCTAAGCAAGTGCAAGAGCCTCCAGAGAAGAGTATGTGGGAACTCACTTCCATGACCTCTGAAGCATGGTTATGGGACTGCCTTCGGTGGGGACAGACTCCCCATTTCAACCAGAGTTTCTTGCCCCTCTCCATACTTCCTTCAGACTTGACTCCATTTCTGCCCACTTTGCCTGCCAGTTCATTCTGCTGGTACAGAACAGGAGCTGTGGTCCCTTCTGCCTCACTGCCACGAGGACCAGCATGATCAAAACTCAGCAGCTGGGGAGGAGGTAAGCAGGCAGCTTTTGTCCCTGATGCCCACTGACATGACTTTCTCATAGGTATGTAACGTGCAATATTCCCATGTTGAAGCAAAGGCAAGTTAAAAATAATTCCGTCACAGGGATACTACCTCATACTCATAGTGGCATTCTCCACTTTCATAGACACATGGCACAAGATTAAAATATATCAAGACCTGTACAATGATCAAAAATGTTTCAGACACCTTTGCCCTCCCTTGCCATAAAGGATGGGAGGACACCTACACACTAGTGTAATCAGTCTCTACAGGTACAGCACACCATGTAATACAGGTACAGATGCTGGCCTAAGGAAGCTATTCTGAAACGGCTTAAAATGAAGTTTTAAGAAGAGCTGGTTTGGGACCAGCTCTTGCCTTTGTTCTGAAGGATTCAGTGAATCATCTCTCTGAAAAGAACATAAAGTATTCCTTTCATATATGCATTCAAGAACCTATTTTTTGCCTATTTCACAGGAGCTGCCTGTGTATTTGAACTTTCAGGTATCTTGCCCTTGAGTGAGCCATAATTTATAAAAATTCAGATTCATGCTGGGCAAGAAAGGGAAGAGGACCCTGGGAACCAAGGGCTGCAGCCCTGAGAGCTGAAAGTATTTGGCTGATGGTTTGCAACAGATGGCTTACCTTAAACACTACATTTCCTTCCCTAAGTGCATAGAAAATGATTTAAGGCATTAGAACAAGGTGTTAAATATAGCACTGATGCTCTCCTATTTAAGAACCATCTTTCCCTCCAAAATGGTGGCCTACTGCCCAAGAATTCAGCATAGGACTGCTCTTCAGTGCAAGTTTAGGATTTGCCAACCCATCCACCTATTTGCCTTGTGAGAGAGCTCCACACTGTGGGAGCAACGTGCACAGGAGTAACAAAAACAAGGGATGCTGGGAAGAGAGCATTACCCAAAATTTACTCAGCTATTTCACTGATCAGTTTTTCACGGTAAGAATGTCAGGCAAAACTCTAATCTTTCTTTTTTTGGAGGGGGTAGACTTATGATAACAACATTGTTCTATCCTAGTCTTCCCAAGCATGTTAGATGCAGCACGAAAATGGGGAAATAGAGAGCCATCCAAGTCCAACCAACTATTTAAATATAGACCCAGCTAAGCTGATGGTAAGTTTAGATGTCTTGGAATCATAGGCACAGATCAGCATCCAGACACAGCTAGATCTGAAGTTAGTAAATGTGTTCATCTTGCTGAAGCAATTATTTACTTAGGAAGGGTGTGTATTAGGATTTTCTATGCTGTCATTTCACACCTGTTTAGTTTCTCAACCCATTTTAGACTTTAAAATCTAAACTGTATGTTTACTTCTATTATTTTTAAGAAAAGTTAATAGAGGAGGTAGTGCCTATTAGTTATCTAAAATGCAGGATATGAGAATCAGAATGCCATGACCTTTAAAAATGAAGTTGCTTAGTACCATAAAATTTTGTTTGTATGCCATGATTGGGTGACATTTTGTTGTGCCAATTTTGTACCTGGCAAAAACTTCAATTAAAAAAAAATTTCTTCCACCCTGTTAGTGACAGTGATCAGCCCATTCTCTGTAGCAATTTCTTCTCATTAGGCCAAATTCTACCCCCACTCTGGGTGGCATGCAATTTTTATTGTCAGAATTACCCCCTTACACTGCCATTGCTGACCTACACATTTTCTTGCTAGTTTTGAGTGTTGCTTCCTTGCAGCTGCCAATCTAACAACCTTTTTCCTCCTCACACTATTTTCCTGTCTCTACTATTTGCAAGACAGACATCATCTTTTTCACTACTCTTTAGTCTTCCATGTTTGTTCTCCATCGAAATTTAGCAAGCAACAACTCTCTCCCTCATTCCCACTCTGACACTGCAGCTTGTGCCCATCTCCTTGTCCCTTCATTGCATGTTGAGATGCTGAAAAACAGATGCTGAGGCAGCATCTTACATATAAGGTGAAGTTTTAACTACAGAAAAAGCTTATACAAGTAAGGTTTGCCCCTTAGGCTGCTTAAACCAGAAATTCGTATAATGTTTTCTCCCAAAACTCTTAAAGGATAAGAGCTTTAAAGCTACCCACGGATCAGTTGACTTTCACAGCTATTCAGTGTCTGAGTACTATAGACCAGCAGTGAACTACAAAAGGATGGAGACCCCATATTTTCCACCCTGGGCAATGAAGTGGTAGAGTTTCCACCAACACAGTGGCCTTTCTCACCCCTTCTTTCTATCTGCATCCTGTCTCTGGGATGAAGAGTGAAATTGGGTGACACCTGCCTTTGTGGACTCCTCCTCTTGGGTGTTAGTAACAGGGCAGAGATCCTCCAGGGGTCCAGGAATGTTCTTTTCTGGTGCAGCAATCACCACTGCTGAGCAACTGGTATCTGTTGAATGGGACCCTGGGCAGGCAGTAAAGATTAGCTGCATCTGACTAGTAAAGTCCTGTATCCTGAGCTTTTGCACCAGGAGATGCCAGTCCATGATGATACCAGTAAGAAAGCCACTCAGACTCTGTGAAGTGTCATATAAAATCTAACACTGTAATAAAGAGAGAATAGTATAGATAATCTTATGCCCCTTTAGATGCTGAAAATCCTGTCATACAGCATCAAGCAGGCCTCTGACCCACACACAGCTCACTGTGCAGCCCCTGTCCATGAAGAAGGTTACACCATTTTGATCATTCAACCTATTGAGGCATTTCCTTATAAGAAAATAACTATATTCATCATTACTACTGTCAAACAGAAAGGATGCTCACAGGAGAACTTCTTGCTGCACTGCTAGATAAGAGCAAGGACAAACAGGTGGTGTAATCACCAGCACTGAGTGGGAGTTGCTTCAGGGAGCTGGCCAAGGTTGTCCAGCAGTCAGGGGGTATGTGACACACAGCACAAGCCTGAATGCCAACCTGTACATGCAGCAAAGCACAGACCTGGTCCTGTTCATGTTCACTCTTACATGGACCACCAGCTCCTCACTGTACAGTGGTCTGCTGGTTAGTACCACTACACCTGGGCCAACTCCAGCTGAAGGGTTCAAGGAGCTGCGGAACAAAAATGTCTTTGGGTGCAGGGGATGTAAAGGAAACCTGGCAGGCTGCGCTGTCTGCCTCTGCACACTGACCACAGCTTCCTGCAGGCTTTGGAGGTCAGCCAGGAGCAGCACGGGGAAACCTGGGGTCAAAGCCCTACACAGAGCATTGGAGCCAGGGGATAAGCTGTTGGGGACACCCAGCCTGGGGAGCAGGCTCCATGGCACTCCATTCCAGGCTCTGGAAGACCTGCAGTTACTGCCAGGGAGCAGCAGCAGCAGAGCTGCTCTATAAGGGGAGGCAAACCAGGAGCTGAGAGTGACCAAAGTGCAGGCAGTGCCTTCTCCAACAGGGTACAGTCCCTGAGCTGGGCAAGCAGGGCACAGAGGTGACTTGCAAAGGCAAGGTGACAAAACAGACCTCAGTCTTGGAGACACAAACAGTTCAGGTATGTCAGGGAGCACACACTGCTATGACATACATGTGCCCAAGACACAGGGCAGCTCCTGCATCAAAGGGCAGAGAGTGTGGGTGGGGGTCCCTGTCAGGGCTGGTCAGGGCAAGCCGTGCCTGCAGGGCCCTGACAGCAGGACAGCACAGTCTGGCCGTCCCACACAGCATTCAGCTGGTGAAGAAAATAACATTCCTGTCCATCTGGACCCCTAAGTCATCTGACATCTTTCAACTTCTCCAAGAAAGGGAAGATCTCTGCCTCAGAGTAGTCTCCTTCCTGACTCCTACCCTCCTTGTACAGGTTCAGTGATTCATAGGTTTATGATGCAATATTGCTATATCAGCATATACTTTCACTAGAGGACCAAATTAAAATTGCATGGGAAGGCTAAATTTGGGCATTTCTTGTCTGAAATACCATTTTAAACATAATTTATGTTTAACCTGCTTGGGCCATCTGAACTGTCCAAACTTTCAAACTAACTGACTATAAAAATACACATGCTACTGTTAGGTCGCTGATTGGCTTTGTAAGTATTTCTTATTCTGAAGAGAAATAGTTTCACAGCAAGGATTTTGTTTATTTAATTCTAGCATATAGGTATGGGGTCAAAGATAAGGATTACTGTTACATAAAAGTTCAATAATCTATCTTGATCTCCCATTTCCTCTAAATTTCACTGTAGGAAAACTATTCTAACAACATTTAAGTGTCTGACTAAAAAGAAGATAGAAAGCACAAAGTTTCACCCTTTCAAAAACATCAGTCATTGGAACACAGGTAAGCAACAAAAAATACTTAGAGGAGTAGAATAGGAGTTTGAAGTTTGAAAACTAATCCTAGAACATAATTCCACTTAAAAAACAGCAGAGAGGGAGCTCTGAAAGCTCAGACAAGGAGAGGGACTCTGTCAAAATTTGAATAACAAGCGAAGACCAGCAGCCAAAATTACAGTTTTCCCAGCTGTTAGGTTTTGTACGAACGATGCAGATTGTAGTTCTTGTCATGTGATGACAGGAGATAGACCTAAGGCTCCCTCTGTTGGAAGGAGCACCGCCGAGCACCACCCCAAAGGACAGCTTAACAATAGCAGTGCACTGCAGTATTTACACCCAAGTCCCTGCTAGGCAAGCCTGACAGGCTGGACAGCTGCCAGGAGGGGACAGAGAAAGCAGGGGGATGATACTTGGAATCTCCTCAGAGTGGACATCTGTTCTCCCAGGTTCCCTAGCTTTTTCCCTGGGAGCCAGACAGGCCCCTATAGAGACATCTCCTGTGACAAAGGAGAACCCCTGTCACATATGCACACAGTGGCATTTGGGAATTCAAATGTTGTCATGCTATTTCGGAATGCAGAGAAGTGCCACTTCCTCCTCTGCAGTGTGGGAGAAGACGCACCGAGCCAGCAGTCCTCAGATTGCTTTTCTTCATCCCCCTCACCATAAGTGTGTTCTGGATTTTGGATGCTCTTCCCACAGAAGAGTTGCTTTTGGTTTGGATGGATGCAGGGTGAGTGCTGGCTGGAGTGTAGCTGGGAAGATGGCAAGCAGAGGGCCGAGGGAGAAGGGGACAAAGTTGCTCCTAACAGCCAGGCTGAGAAAGGACTCAGAAGAAGGCTGTGACTGCTGCAAGCCACAGAGCCAAACCAGAACCCCTGAGCAGGGCAAGGAGACAACAGAAGAAGGCGGCTTTTCCCTGCTGCTCTCAAAATCCATAGATTGCCTCAGTCACACTTTTTGATGCAGCCTGTCTCTCATCTAGAGGGAACCTTTTAAGCATTCTGCTCCCAGGCCATTTTCTTGCTTTCCTCCCTCCCCTGCTCATCTTTCAGCAGCTCCCCAGGGACAGGCCATCTTCCCTCACTAGGAGATGTATTCCCCAGATCCCTAATGGAGCATCCATTATCAGTTTGAGAATAGCTGTGCTAAAATGCCATGTCCTCTCAAAGATCATAAACAGTAGCCCACAGCCCAGCATCCAATTAATTAATTAAGGTGTGCAGCTTTACTGAAGAAAATTGTTGTCAGGCAGTGAGAAAACCAGGCAGGATAAGAAAAGCACACAAAAAACAAATCAAAACACATACCAAAAAAAAAAAAAAAAGTGAAAGTGTTGACTCATATTTGTTATTAACTCAAGGCCTCAAGAGAACAGCGCTGATGTGAAAGTTAGAAAACTGAGGAAAAAACCTCAGAAGACAGGTAGAAGACAACAGCTCATCAAGACAGAGGATTATCCTGCTCCAAGGAGCAATAAAGACTGACATTTTCCCACACAACTGACAATGGTGTGGCCAAGAAGAACACGTTGCCTTGGGGTGCTGAGACTTGCATGCCAGACATGTTAGGCCTAGGTAAGGTTAGACCTAGTTCCCTTCTGTGTGCATTCACCAAGGAACAATTTCTGGGTACTCAAAAACCTGTATACTCCTGCTTGTAATCCTCTGTGCGTGGAAAAAATACCCAAACATTAATTAACCAGTGGAAAAGAAGGCTCACAATCCAGATGCTCAGGTGGCACTTAAGTGTGCCGCTTTCTTCTCACCACACTGCTGTTAGTACATCCGCTTGCCCAAACTTAAATACTGAGAAGAGCCCAGTTCTGGATCTCAGAGCCTAACTGTAATGCAATCATTTCACAGTTCAGATCAGCGAGTGTTCACATGCATTTGCTTTAAGCACTACTGCAAATAGCAGGCTGTTTTCTTACTTGCTAGAAAAAAAAATTCCATCCACTTTATCTCAGCACTTCAGCATGGGGGTCATTTCCTCAAGCCACTGTGTAGTGGTAGCCCACCTTCCAGCAGCAAGGCAAGCTATGGCTTTGATTCTGCTACTACTGTTTTTCTCATTTAGATCTGTTGATGGCTTCTTGCTTCTTGAGGAAATTCTAACAGCCACGGCCGAAAGCCTGCCCTGCTCTAACCTGGCAGATGTTTCTGCACCTGTCATCATCCCTGAGTTTAACAGAAGATGTTAAAAGGGAGGGCGGGAAAGAACAAAACAAACAGACAAAGCCATGATTTATTTAAGGTCCCAAAGAGGGAAGACTCCCAAATATTTATTTTGGGGGTTGGCAAAACTGAAGTCAGCCAAAAAGAGTCCAAAAGAAACATTAAGGTAGAGAATTATTCTGTTTCAGCTACTGTCTAAATCACAGACAGGAAGGAGCTTGAGGTGCTCCTGTTGTTCTATTGCTGAAGTAGCAATTATCTTATCTCCCTTTCACAGTGCAATTATGCAGGCAGTCTCATTTGAAGCAAAGATGTCCAGAAATAAAAGATTCAAAAATACTCTTTTGTTCACAGGTTCCTTTTAAAAAGTGGGTTTTTTCTGTTTCCTTTGTTAGGTGACATTTATTTGACAAAGGAACCTCATAATTTCATTGAATTTAAGATTAGATCATTAAACCTGAGCACTATTATTTGTTACAGTCGTCCATGACTCTCTACCACAAGATCTCATTTCAGCAGTGCTTTTCATTAAAATCATAATTAAAACACTCTTTATCAGTAAAACTAGAGACAGTATAATGTACATCAAAGACCATTTTACCTCTCTGCAGTCTATACATAGGAAGACTTGCCCTGAAGGTTGATGCTGCCTGCAATATTTGCTGGGCATCTTACATAGCCAGTAAACATTTCTAGGCACTTCAAAGTTAGTGACAGCTAAGCACAGGAATTCCTGTTCTCCAAGCTCAAGCTCATTCTGACAGTTTAGCACCTAACACCTTTCGTGCAAAAGTCAGTTGCTGTCAGGTTGCCAGTAATCACAATCTCCACATATCCTGGATAAATGTAACATTGTGACAACTATCAGTAGAACTGTGAGAGGGACCCAACCTTTTGGAGCAGGTATTTGAGGAAAAAACATTATCAAATAAACCCTTAAGACAGATGTATGTCAAAGAGACCCTCAAATACGTAAGTAGAATAGCTGAAATAAGAAGAAACTCAGTAATTCAGCTGTACCACATCCCTTGTACCTCATCTGCTAAGGACAAGAAACATAACTTCCAATTTCACCTAGGTAGTCAGCATTCCTGTCAGCTGCTTTGCATGAAGTCAGACCAAACTCAACCCAAACCTTTTAGTCATCACTAAAATCCCAATTCTGTTAGGATCCATGATGTACAACAAGGCATTAATATTGACCTATCACATAACAGGTCCTTTAACTACTATGAAAAATTACTTTTCCACATAGACCTTGACAGGATTTAGAGAAGATAGGTAAATTTCCCTAGAAGGTGACAATACCATTCTGACATTGCCTAAGACCTTAATGTCACATTTAATACAAATAAATATAGCCTTGTCTTATTAAAAGGTGCAGATCAGCATGTGCAATGATTGTGGCACAACACTGAACATCTGCTGAGCACAGCAAGATTAACCTCATGCCAAATGGTTTCCTTCCAGCATAGGTCAATAACTACAACAGCTGCCTTTCATTACAACTCTTAAACCAGATGTTTTAAATATTAAACTCTGTTTCAAATATTAAATACTGTCCTGGTTTCTGCTGGGATCGAATTAATTGTCTTTCAAGTAGCTGGTATAGTGTTGTATTTTGAATTTATTATGAGCATAATGTTGGTAACAGACAGGTTTTTTAGTTCTTGCTAAGTAGTGTTGATACTAAGTCAAGGAATTTTCAGCATATCATGCACTGATAGTAAGAAGGCTGGAGTAGCACAGTAAGTTGTGTGGGGATACAGCTGGGCTGGGACAGCTGCCTGAACTGGCCAGAGGGATATCCCATACCATAGGGCAATATGGTCAGCATATAAACTGCTAGGGAGAGCTGGCCCACAGTCACTGCTCATCACTGGACATCACTCAGCAAGGGGTGAGCAATTGCATCGTGCAATACCTCTTCTAGATATTACTATCATCGGTATCATCATTTTCTTCCTTTTCTGTCCCATTGAACCGTTTTTGTCTCAACCCATGAGTTTTCTCACTTTTACTCTTCTGATTCTCTTTGCCACCCCAGCTATGTTGTTCTTCATTGCTGGATGGGGTTAAACCACAACAAATATTAAATACTGAAGTAGCTGTGTCTGCAGCTGCCCTGATCTGTAGCTGATCACAGAAAGCCTCCTTCCATCATGCCCTGTCTGGTAGACTCTCCCTAGAAACAGTTTGCTTCAGTCTATCATCATTTCTCCAGCTAGAACTCTTTAAAAGGCCATTAGCTGGGAATCCCAGCATTGTTCTCCCAGAGCTGACTGCTTCTTTGTGCTCTCAGATGCAATGGTGAGTGGTGTTGCAGATGTAGCTTTGCTGCTGGGAAGGTACATATTTAGTAAATAGAACATATTACTATGGTGGCATACTGTAAATACCTGGAACTGAATAACTGGGTCCCAGAAGCGCAATGGCTTTACAGTTTGTAAATGCACGGTCAGTTGAAAGAGAAGCTTGAAGAGGAAAGCAGTTAAATAGGGGCCATTTTCATGGTATTGTATTGTCTGGTTTGAAGTAAAAAAATTCCAGTTCAGATACACTGCAATGCTTTTTCAGTTTTCCAACAATGTTGAACATTTAAACCCCATTCAAAAGCACCCACACAACAGTAAAATTTATCATGGCATTCCAGCTTTGGAATACAGGATGCACTCAAGGGTACAAAGATTGATCTCTGAGCAGACAGCTGACTACAATATTCCCTGAGGCATTTGCTAAAAAAGATGTTTTGCTGAAGAACAATGTAGTAGAAAATCCATACATATATTGTTGTAACTACCCAGCAAGTCTAACGAGTGAGTTTACTTGATTAATAGGAGTGCCTCCAATGTTCCTCATTTGAGAGAATTTTAATTCTTCAAGATTCCAAGGTATATGCTAAAATGTCATCTTCACTCGTGGAATTCAGCAGCTGGCTAGCTTAACAGGAAGAGACTTCCACCACAGGTTATTCAATGATTACTACACGTGATTTAGGTATGCAGCTTATGAAGCAATGAAGACCACCATGTGAAAGCTTCTAATAACATACAGACAACATCTGTAAGCCTGAAACACAGGCCAGAACTTTCTTTAGCTCTAACAGAAGATTAATATCTGTTTACCTATTTAACAGACAAGGTATGGGAAAGACAGGCAAATTCTTCACATGAAAGATTGTAATAAAGCCAGGGGGGACTTTAGGAGGATTGTGATGACTATGCCTTGGAAGACCAGTTCTAAAGGTTCATGGTAAATACTGTGCTGGGCTTTTACCATACTGCTAATACAGGAAGAAATAGAGCTGGATATACAGATACTATACTCATCACATTAAGATTGTGTATTTGACTTTTGGAAATCAGCATAGAAAAGAATGTCCTGGTCAGAGTTTGCAATTCATGTCGGTGAACTATAGCATCTGCTACAAGATTAACTGGGAAATCTCTGCTTTTCTTCTGTGTTCCCTAGTCATAGAGGATTCTAGAAGTTTCTTCAGAGCAAATGTGAATAGACATGATGTTAATTAATGTGGATTCTCTGCAGCATGATCATGCACACACATCAGAACTAGCTGTCTAGCTTCTGCCTGCTGCATGAAGGACAGGTTCTCTCTGAAGAGATCTGTTTTCCTTGCAGAAAAGCTGAAATGGCATGGTCTGTTTGCAGTCGTCTTGCCATACTTCCTGTGTCAATAACCTCAAGTCAGTTTGCACTACCTCTTCAGGATGCTGAAGTTCTTCAAACTCCCAAAATTATGTGCGGCCACTGTCATTTAGCAGAGAAGTTGTTTTCCATGGGCAAAAGTGGCAGCAAGCCTCCATTACTCATTCAGACCAGACTTCTGGATTTGCACATCACTAACAAGCTTTGGACCCTTTGAAAAATGAAACCACCCCTCCCTTTTCTGCTTAAGACTGCACTGAGTTGTGTTGATTTGCAGCCTGTTGTCCTGTCGTTGAAGAGAGCTGGTGTATGCCAAGGGCTACATTTCTTCTTGTAACCCACAGGACAGAGATGCCACAGAAGCTTGTGTGAGCTCAATATTGCAGATAGAATATAAGGCAGCATTTCATTGCAGTTCTGGACAATCAAATTCAGACATCCTTCATTGCCTCCAGAGGAGCCAGTCTTGTGGCCACTGTCAACAGTGCAGTAGAACTCAGCACTACAATTTCATTTCACAAAGATCACTCTATACTTTAAAAGCCCAGATCTGGGCCCAAAGACTCAATGTTAATGATAATAATAATGACTCCCTGTTAATGGAATAGAGAGCCAAATGCTGACAGGACCCATCTTTGCAGAGCAGTACCTCTCAGCAGGCTTCCATTCATTCTCCCATCCACAGATACGGATGCCCATAGCAAATCAAGGGCTGGACTACAACAAAGGTTGAAGTCCCTTCCTTTCCAAAGCAGGACCACCCATACCAGTGATGTCCCACTTATACCAAAACCACTTTTTATAGTCCAAGCAAGTGATCAAGATTCCCTGTAAAGGATTTTTAGGTCTTTTTCAGGCCTAGGTTCAGTGAACCATTACACAAATCTTCATATAACTGCCCTTACTTTGGTCTTTGGTTCTCAAGAGCTGGAAAAGTAGGTTTGCTGCTGTCTTCTTGATGTTTAGTTTGCAGTCTCAGTTCCTACTGTTTCATTTGCTGGCACAGTGGATCTTTATAGTGCTTCTGCCAAGGAGATTTACTGCTGTTGCTTCAAGGTCTGATAGAGCTGCTGGTGAACTTCCACCCTGCTCTCCCAGCTATTTTATAAGGAGTTTCAGATTATCTTCTGGGCTCAGTTACTGTTTTCCATTCTATGCCAGATACAGAATTATCTGATTTTCCTCCAGCCTTGATAAAGCAGCCCAACAACTGCTTTAATTGAAAAAAAAGTATTTTTCATACATAAACCAAACATAACAGAAGAATCCAAGACATTACAGAGGAAGCAATACATTCCTTTAGATCAGGCACGAGCATTTTTCTTCCACCTAAAATCAGGGAAAAAATCATCCTAATCAGAAAAGGTCCATTGCCCCTGCAAAAAAATGATATAACCTCTACCAACTTTGCTCACTCACTTCTAACTCCAAACTACCTCAATCACTCATCTCTTCCTTTGGACAGGAGACCTACAAAAGTCTAATAAATACTCCTCCTACCTCTTGGCTGACCCTAAACAAGCAAGCTAATGCAGGGGAGCAGAGTTTTTTGGAGGAAATGCTGCATAAATCTGAGGTTCCTCCTACGCAATTTGTGTGTTCATGAGACATCAGGCTGATATGACATCAGTAATACTGAGCATTGCAAGGTCAAAGCCAAACTAACCCGAAGCCTGTTATTTTGCAATACATAATGACACGGCTTGGGCAGGAGGAATGATGCTGTCACAATGAAACTCAGTCCAGAAGACTAGATGGACCTAAGCAGTTTATATGTGGTACATATGTAGTAGTTTAAAAAAGGTCATCCAATTTCCATTCAACTAATGATAACAGCTGTTTTTGTTAAGGTACTTTTATGTCTTAGTCAAAATTGTTTGTAAACTTAGTAATGCAGGTATCAGGTGAATTCAGGCTCTGTTTTTCAAGATATTTGCAAATTCAATATTTATCAGCTCTTGCTTATTATTTTAGACTATGACTAATCCTTAGGAACACTACACCTATTATATGGCAAGTGCAAGAGTAACTAACTGAATAAGGCAGATTAAGTATATTTAGAATTACCTATCCAAATACATATTTTGGAAAGGCATATATAAGATTTATAAGTAGGATATTAAAATGACATGGCTGGAATGAAATAAATTGGTTTTTTGAGATCTCTGATACCTGTTTTTTTCTTGGCTCAACCACACCAGAGAGAGATTTTGAGTATAAGAATTGCCCAGGTTTGAGCTGTGTTTAGAAACTTGCCTGATAATAAGATGCAAAGGCTGTTAAATATATATCATATTTCCACTGTGCAAGCATAAATTATTTCCTGTAATAAATTTTTCTGTACATGTTACTAGGCTGTATATAGATCAGAAATGGATATTTATAATTAGCCTGTATTTGTCTTCACCTCTATCTTTGTTTCCAAGGGTTGCTATGGATAACTGTTCTTCCACCTCCTGTGTACTCATTTTGCAGGTCTTGTGAGTCTCACAAGGATGAATCCTCTCCTCTATCACATTCAGTATCGATACAATGACCTGATGAAACAACCTAGGTGAAAATATGGGCACTACTGCAGTATTACATATCTTGCCATTAAACCTTAGAAAATCATATCACAGTGTTCCTGTGTTTTCCTAGGACAGCTGCCTCAAGCAGTGTAGGCAAACGAAGAAATATGCAGACAAGTGAAATATTTCCAGGAGTTTGCCTCTTCTCTAAACTCATATTTCCTGGGTATGCTAAAATATATGCTAAGAACCATGCCCAATTGTTAAAAATTACAAAAATGTCCACTTTCATTTATATGAAGCCAAGATACCATAACTCATTTCCTTAGACGGATGTTGCCACAGGAATCCATTATGGATTGATTTATTTCAACATATATCTGGAAATGGTAAGAACTGCAGTGAGATACCTGCTACAAAATATTTCTGCTGGGCAAGGAAGATTACTTTCAGATCAGCACTTCATCTTTGACAGACTGAGTTCTCTCAAAGAAGAGATCTGTGGCCCTGTGGTGGCCCAGCTGTATTGCTACCAGAGGGATCTCTAGCCCTTCTCTGCAATGGCAGGGCGGCTTATGTTCTGCCCTTCCAGAACCTGGAAGATGATGAATGATAGCTGAGAGAGGAGGTTCATAAATGTGAGCATCTGACCTTGCCCTGTGCTGTTAGAAGAGAGTGAACTGGGCAAAAACGTAGATTCTGGGATTTACTGTGGGAGTGATTATGTATCCCACAGTTTTCAGGCAATGTGCATGACTCCTGGCAGAGGCCAAGCTTTCCCAGTGTGTAGGCACACTGAGAGTCCAGCTCTGCCCCTCACATTGACCTGGCCGGTGGCAGGGTGGATGGAGCCGCAGCTCCAGGTCACGGTGGGGGCTGCAGTGGCAGCCTTGACCCCCGCCTGGCCCTGCCGTCGCAACACCCCACGCTTTCGGGCGGACTGGGGAGCCGGCATGAATTTTAGAAACCCCACGGGAAAGCGAGAGCGCTGCAAAGCAGCACTGCTCCCACACCAGAAACACTGGCCCGGCGGGACTCGTCTGTCCTGCAGACCGTATCCCCCTGCACCTCTTCTCGCATCCCTCTGTCTTTCCGCATCCTTTTGCATTGCTGTCATCCCCCTCTCCTTCCACATCCCTGCGCACATTTCTCCCCCTGGTCTCCGCATCCCCTGCCCGTGGCCGCTCGCAGCTCCGAGCTTCTGCTCGGTACCTGCGCACGCCGGGGACCCCCAGCAGCAGCGGCAGCGGGGCGGCCTGTCCCGCGGCGGTGCGGGCGCGGAGAAGGGCGGCACGGAGCCGTGATGTCAGACCGGCCGCCGGGGCGGAGATGCCGCTGCTATGATGTCACCCTGCTGCCGTCCCCGCG